>PVJX010003867.1:0-102159 GCA_004027295.1 Dolichotis patagonum
TACTTTTTTTTCTATATTTAGAATGCTTTTTTTTGGTCTTATGTTCTTCTTTTAAAAAAAATTTCTTTGCTTTCATAGTCATGGTGGTGCTGACATCACCATGCTTCTCTATCTTCTCCATACTGTGTTAATTGTTCCATAGAACACACACACACACACACACACAAACACACACACACACACACACACACACACACACACACACACACTTCTAATCCTCTGGCACTTTCATTGCTTTCATATTTCTTGCTTTCTATTGTACCAAGCACACCTGTTCTTAGCCAGACCTATTTCTGCCCATCCTTCTTGGGTTGCTGTGAAATTTCTCCTAGCTTCTCCAAGATTGAGTTTGATGACCACCTACGTGTCCTGTCATTTTCTGTCCTCACCTAGTCTGCTTCTGTCTCTTCCTTTAGACTTTGCTGTTGAAGGCAGCAGCAATGTCTTTCTCCACACTCCCCTTGGGATACAGAATGGTTCTGGCACACAGTAGGTTCTACAGGAATGTGTTCAGAAAACTGAACAAATAAAAATGAGTCAAGTTTTTATGTACTGTTGGCCAAGTACCATATTCATTCTGGTAAAATAAATGTGTTAAATGGGGCACTTATATGGATTTCAGTTTGTTTTGGTGTGAGGGTATTTTAGAGTGATAACAGTCGTAAAATACAGTGGTTTGGGTGGTTGTTGAAATAACCTCGTGCCCAGCCCCAAACTAAGCTAAATGTTGTTAAGTGCACGGCAGTGTTACACAAAAGGCCACTTTTATTATACTGGCCTACTCTCTGTTCATTCAATAGTTATTTTCACAAGGCAAATAGCTATCAGTATATAGAGAAGTCATCAAGCTCTTATAGATGGTTATAAAATACTGTTTTTAGTTTGCATGCTTTCAAATTGCACCTAAATAACACAGTTATTTTTGACTGATTGATTCTAAGAATTTTGCTATTACAGCCAGACTATGACATTTTGCATCATATATTTTTAGCATTCTTAAAGAATGAAACTCTTTTCTAGTTTTTAGAATGATTTTTTTCTTTTTAGTTTCAACCAAATATCTTTAAATTCCATAGTTCCTGGAACTCACAAGAAATTAACAAGGCCAAATAAAATACACGTGGCTTGTTGCTGCAGCTATATATTTTAAATTAAGCCTAACATATTGGCATACTTTCAGAAAAGTATCCATAAATTGCTGTTTTTGAAAAATGTTTGTGCTTGAAGGCTAGAGATGGTGTCACCTTGTGGTGTCACAAAGTAAAGAGGCTTCTGTGTGTGACCTTTTAAAGTATGTCCACTGAAATTCTAAATACCAGTGTATGGAAAATTTATCAACCATTATTTATTCAACAATACTCAAAATGACAATATTCCACTGCATCAATCTATGCCTCTGTATATTTTCACTCTCTGATTATTTTATAATTCAGTCACTATTTTTATATGCAAAAGAATATACATTTGCTTAACCAAATGATTACTATTTCACTTTAATATAACATAATTTAAAGTAAGTATTCTCTAGTTGATTCCTTGATATTATCAGTACCAACATTAGTATGTAGCAACTTTATGTGTTTAGTGTAACTTGGGGTTTTTTTCTCTGCTATTTTCCTTTCTTTGCTGTATGAGGTGAACAACTTAGCTTTCCTTTATAATCTATGAGACATATTTGCATATTAGTGCATATCTTCAAGGTCTTCTAAGGTGTGTTCGGATAAGTATGCCATAAATTGTTTTATGTTTTCCTTATCAGGTCTTACAAGGTTCTATGCCAGATTTAACAAAAACAACAACAAAAGTAGACAGATGTGAACTATGCCCGCTTGTGAGCCAGACCTTAGGAAATAATGGAAGCTCTCATTTCCTGTCTCAGCACCTCCTCAGGGAGTGCTCAGACACTGTGTAAGAAGCCCAAGCCTAAGGAAACCATTCAGAGAGGTTGTGGGCCTACGAAGAAGAAAATAAACTGAGATACAGGTTATGCAGCCTGTCAGCGCTCTGTGCTGAATGAACAAACTAAACATTACTGAGCAACACTACCAAAGTACCAACCTCCAGACCATGAATGGTTGTCAATACTTGCTCCTGTATTCACTAAGTTTTGAGTGATTTGTTGTACAGAAACCAGTAAGGTGAATATGGGGTGCATGATGTGACCTAGTTTGACACTATAATTTTTGATATTTTTCCACTGTTACTTTCAGTTCTACCTAGGTTACAATACAACGTACACTAACAGCAGAAAGTTACTCAACAGGGAATGTAAATCGAAACTACTCAGTTTACAAGTTAAGGCCAATGAAGACATTCACAGTTTTAGCAGATATGTAATTTCATTTCAATTTGTGGAGGTAAATCATGTATATAGTTTACTGCGTAGGCCACTGGTCTCATTGATGTGTACAACTGTCTAACTTTTAGATGTGAGGACTTGTATTTTACATGTTAAAATGGTACACACCCATCCAATATTTCTCTGATCAGTTTAAAAATATTTTATAAATTGTTTATAAAGCTGCTGTGAGGTTCATCCACCATTCACAGGCAGCTGCTTCTGGGGAAGAAATAGCTACCACAGCAATAAGTAAATAAATAAATAAATCACAGAATGAAAAACAACATACACATTTTAGTATTCATATATACATATATAAATACATGGAGACACTTGAAGCATATGCAAGGTTATAGATTTAGAATTCAGCAGGAAGAAGTGCCCAAAGTACTCTCAGAATAACAATGTAAAAAAAAACATATTTCTCTTAAGATTTAGAAATGAAGCAAGTGTGATTTAAGAAATGAATAGAAGAAACATATGATAAGATGTAGGATCTTTGGCAGGTCCTAGCATTACTAATCAGTTTTGGAGACAGACGTTTTTGCTTTACCTTTAAGAAAAGTGTGTGCATATTATGTGGATTGTGAAATTTAATTAATTTAATCCTTACAAAGCACGCAACAGTCAGACAAGATACTAAATATTTGAATATATTTTATGTGTCACTTTTGAGAGGAAAAGGTGTTATTAAAAAATAGCTAGGATATTAGAGCATCAAGCAACTTTCATTTTGATGATGTTGCTGGAAGATGAAAGGGCATTAGTTATTTGTTAAAGGCAACATACAGTTAAACATAGCGTGTTAAGATAGCAAACCCTATCTCACATTATTTCTGTAGGCTGGCGGTTTGGAGGTGGGTGTGTCTGTCTCAGTCTTTCATGAGAATTCGGATGTTGTCACCCAGCATCTTCAGGTTTAGCCAGGTCTCCTCTGCTCCCGTGATGGCTTACTCAGATGCCTGCTGGCTGCGGGCCTCAACACCTCTGCGGCTGTTGGCAGACGGCCCTGTGCTTTGTTTTGTGGACCTCACCAGAGCACTGCCTACGTCTCCTCATACTACAGCAGCAGGGATTAGGAAGTAAGGGATTAGGATGAAAGGAGGAAACCACTGGTATATTGTATGACTTAGATTTTGCATCACACTATCACTTACACTTCCTTCTAGTCATTAACAGTGAGCCATGGTACCTTACAACTATGGAGTCACAGCAAACCCAAAAGGAGGGGGACGAAGTTTCACTTCTTGTTGAAAATAGTATCCAAGAAGTTCTGGACATATTATGAAATCATCATAGCCTCAAAGACTTGCCAAGAACCAACTCCACTGGTTTTGTCTGGCCCTGATTTAGAGGTGATAGTAAACTAGTGAACATTTCAGTGCTGTTACCATTGTGAGCTTACATTTTTAGAGACTATATTCTTTTGGGGTTGCCTCTGATTGCCCTGTTTCCCTCAGTTCACTTCTGACTCTTACGAAAGTCAAAACTACACTTTCAAGATGCAATCTCATATTCTGCCAAAGCAGGAGCATTCCAGGTCAAGACGATAGCTAGATCAGAAGAAATAGTGCAAAGCCAAACACAGCCAGCCCTGAATTGCAATTCATGGATTTAGAAACTTCCTATTCCAATGCAACCCATTTATTCTCTTTATTTTATTTGTTATGAAAACTGTATTTTTTGCCCCTGAGAAATATTGTAATGTGATTTGAGTCTAAAATAAATCTTCAAATCAACTACTCAGAGAAAATTGTCCAACACATGTACTTTCAACATGTGGTAGATAATTAATTACTTTACTAAAATCTTGTAATACCGCATAAGACCATGAGAGTATTAATAGATGGGTATCATGGCAAGGTAGAAATGTACTGTCCTTTCTGAATCAAGGTCGCTGATTCCTTTGCATTTCATTGGGTTTATTGTAAGACTTTTCTTGTTGTTGCAAAAGAAAGATATTCTTCATGGCACTTCATGATAATGAAGTGTCCTTCAAAATGTGCGCATGTATGAAGCTGGAGACAGAAGGGTGTCAAAACTACAGTTCCAGCCTTCTGCCACCTTCTGTTTCTCTCTCCTAGCCCATGTGCTTGAGAGGGATACTCCACACCTCTTAAGGTGTCTCTGTCTTTACTGCACACAAGCTGAGTTCTCTTTCTCACTCATGACCTGGTTCATTGTTCACTCTGACTTCCTGCTATCTCACAGCGCTAGCTGGCAATACTCTGTCATTATTTTTCTAGTCTCTCTTTATGCCTGGCCTTTCAGATTCTAAGTCATTGTTGTGGCCTAATATGGGCCATGGTCTTGCCCATATTGTGAGCCAATCTGCCCTCATAGAGGCAGAAAGAATCACAGTATTTCTAAAGCACCGACTCCTCAGGCACAGGTGTGGATGCATGTATTCCTTTTGAAAGTGGGCTGTTGGCAGTGCAGGCCTTCTAAGTCTCTGTCTATGTTGTACTATCATAAATAAATAAATTATATGCAAACCTTAGTCCTGGTTCTCCTACTACTTTACATGAACTTGAGAAAATTTTTTATGCATATGTTTTCTCCTCTGCAAGAGACGTTCATCTGTTCAATGAGCAGTTAGACACGCTGAGGACCTACTGCTTGTGACGACACATGCTAGAATGTGTGGGGTCTTGAATGATGTTTAAGATTTCTGTGTTCAAAAGTTTTAGTGATTAATGGAGGACAAGGTAAAATGCAAATACATGCAAATAAGTAATATATGATTTAAGAAGAAGCTTATCCTGGGAACTAAAAAACCAATCAGAATGACATCTTTTTTACCTGCTCCCCAGGTAAGCGTGTTAACTGACATGGCACAGGCTTTGAGAGGACAACCTTTTGTAGACAAAATTTGAGAACAGCGTCCTACAGGACTACAGTCTTTTATGAGTAAAGAATAACTTAGAAATTGAATATGCTTTAATTAAAAAAATTCTGCTTGAATTATTTGAAACGTTTTTATGACTCTCCTGTCTTTCTGCAAAAAAAAATTAACAAAAATTAAAGTTCACTTTCATTAATATTTTAACAGGATCTGAACTTCTGTTCAGACAGAGACAACTTAAGGGGTGGATGTAGTGTCTCAGGCTGTGTTACTGTTTTTATGATCTTGTGCAAGTCTTTTAACTTCTGAAGCCTCAGTCTTCCTTGAAAATATGGGATAATTAGACCACAGAATCTTAAAGGTCCTTGTAGCTCTGTGATTCTATCGAGTCTTGTCCAATTAGTCAAACAGTTACCTGTCATTACAGAGGCTGTGGTGCATACATACATTTTAGCATCAAACCACAATTTAATAACAGGGCAAGGAGGCCACAAAGCCTCCTGATTCTGTTCCATTACTAATTTATCAGGGGCTAAAAGCAACCAAACTGAGGATCCTGGGCAGACAATGTGGCCTTTGTGAGGCAAGGGAAGAATCATTTAAAAGAAAAGCATTACCATTCTAAAATAATGGCAAAGCCTGAACACTCTAAAGAAGGCACTACAAAAAAGGTATTCTCGGTTTAAATGCCCCAAACACAAAAGCTTTTAGTAAGGATTTACAAGAGAAAATAGCTCTCTACAAAGTTTGGTTTCACCAGTATCTGTGTGTGCGCGCGCACGTGTTTGCGCGTGCGTGTGTGTGCGCGCGCACGTGCGCGTGAGCACTACGGTTGAAACTTCTTTTCCCAAAATCTAACCACATGATTTTTTTGTTGTTGTTGTTTAGGATGAAACTCCATTTTTTTCTAACTAGAATAAAGAAAGCAAAAGAGAGAGTTTTGTGCTCTTGCCTATTGGTTATGAGAGGTTATACTTCGCACAATACTTGCTTCATGCATGTCACTCAGTACTAGAGTTACAAGGCTTTTGTCTTCTCTCTTAGTTTGATTTTTAAAATATAAGCATACATTTCTACTTATGCGTATTTGTGATACTTTGAAATGAAACAGAGTAATTCTTCCTAATTATATCTTTTATATATACTACCCCTCATAAGCACTAATAGAATATAGTGATGTATGATGGACTTTTGAGGGAACTAGATGAATTAATGATCTCTCAATTTAAAGCAATTTTTTAAAAAACGCATTTGAGAGTAGACTTTTAATATTGTAATTAGCTAGGCATGGTGGCACATGCCTGTAATACTTGCACTCACAGGCTGAGGCAAAAGGATCACAGTGAGTTTGAAGCCAACTTGGGTTACATAGTGAGTTAGGCCAGCCTAAACAGCATAGTGAGACCTTGCCTCAAAAACCCAAAGAAAGAAAAAAAAAATGATATTTGATGGGCACAAATTCTCAGTATTAAAATTCTTTGCAAAAAGTATTGGGTAGATACTGGATAATATTACCATATCCCTCTATGTAAATTTTTAAATTGAAAGCAAATCTCATGGGTAAAAAGAATGTACTTCATAAACCTGTGTGGATAACCATTAAGTATATAAAAGAACATTTAAAGATTTAGTTCTGAAAAATGTATTTTCCAGTCATTTTTCTATGGAGATTATGTCTTGGAAGGAGCTGTGCACAAAATTACTCGAAGACTGTCTTTCACAGTAGCCCTGCTTTATCTGCCAGACTGTTAGCACCTTCTTGACAAAATCAACTGTCACTGTATTTTGTTTTCTAAACCAGATGTCATCCACGATGGGAAACCTTTCCTGTCAGACTCATTAAGGTTCCTTATCACAAAATAAATTCTGAGGAACCAATTCATGTTGGTAGCACACCCTGTTCATTTTTAACTATTTAATGGTTTCACTTCTCTTGCAGAAAGGACTGCTGTTTTAGCATCCTTAGAGAAAGGCATATTACAATCACAAATTCCTTCTTGATAACCAAAGGGTTTGAAAGGGAAAGAAGGATATAAAATGTGTAGGTTTTAGTATTTATTGAGAAGAAGGAGTCCATTTTGAGGAGTGGATGTTTCTCATCATAGGATATCTGGTATTCCAGAACAAAATGTTCAACCCAATGTTTCTAATTTCATGAGGTACTTAAGTTATCTTCAACAGTGTATTTAGTGATGGATTCGGCAATCTCCTTTCAAGTGTAACAAGAGAGTAAGGACACGGAACTGACCTCAGGTTGTAGTGAATGGATCCGGGTTCATGGCTTTATAGTCACGGGTAGTGAATTTGTATTGAGCACTGTGGGCCTCTGCTTTGTCACACTATTGTAGTAACAGCAAGTCTGGAACACTAATCTTGAAGATTATTTGGGATATTACTGTTTCTGTTAGCTCAATAATTGTGAATCTTCTAGCAATAAGGTTTAGAGGATACAGTTTAATGGAAGGCAAGCTACATCAAATGCTATGCTTACCTCCACTGGCTAAGCTCATCACCCTTCTTAGAAAAGTTCCTCCTAAAACTATATAGATGTGATGTCACTCACTTGTTACTAGCAAATGGCTCTGACTTCATCCTTGAATTCATTTATCTATTTTCATCACTTTATACAGAGGTGAATGTATGTGTAAGTATGAAAGAAGAAAGATCTCAGGGTACTAGTTGTATGACCAGTATCTATAGGTAATCATCTACATTTGATTATTTAATGTTACCTAACAATTTACTTTAGAAATTCCTTTTCAGAAGTTTTAACTTCTATCAGAAAGTTTTAATTATTTTGAAAGGTTTCAAGGTCATCTAGGATAGTATTCCAAAAAAACAAAACAAAACAAAACAAAACAAAACAAACAAAAACAGAACAATGTAAGACATGTTAGGTATAATGAGGTCATGATGGTGGATTCTCACGATGGGATTAGCACCTTTCTAGGAAAAGGAGGAATCTGGGGCCGTCTCCCTGCCACATGAGTGTGGGGCAAGAAGGTGGTGTATGCAGACCACGCCGCTGAATCTGCATCACACTGCTCCTGAACTTCCCAAATTCCTATACTATGAAAGATAAATGCTTAATATCCTCTGCAGTATTTTGTCAGTCAGCCCTGATTAAGCCACATATACATAAAAATCCAGTAGGGAGTAAGACACTGGAAATCTGAAGTCAGTGAGGAAGCGTGTTTGGTTTTGTGTAAGATTTTCCTAGCTCTCTGCAGTTAGAACCTTGCGGGACTTTGGATGCAATAAAGAGTTTCATGATCTGCCTTGTTCATCTGTGGAACTATTCTAGGATTTGTGGTAGAGGTGGTTGTTTATGGGACTGTCTTCTCGTTTGCTCTTATGAAGCTCCACAAGAGAATGTGGCCATCTCATGCTTCATATTTTTCCTCTAGCTTTTGGGATTATATCCAGGAAGATCCCATAATGTATAGGAATATGCAGTGATCAGTTCTGTGTTTGCAGCAGCCTCTGTATATTATCCCACTTTTGGATATCTAGCCCTACTTTAATATACCTGGCTATATTTTTTTTAAATGCAAATCTCCTCAAATCACGTCCCTTTGAAAACATTCAGTAATGCTTCTTGTCCCAGATTCAAGTATATGCTTGACACCAAAAGTCCTTTGGAAGTTGTCTCTTATTTGTCTTTATATTGTCTATGTATGTTGAAACCTTTCCTCAACATGAAACTTAAAGTTTCTCTCTCGCGCTACTGTTTTTTCGTTTGTGAGTGCCTTAGGGCAGACACACACTAGATGGTTTATGCAGCATTTATCACTCACAATCGAGGCTATGGCAGATTCATTATCTGGTTTGTATTTTTCTTGGTTGGCAGACAACATCTTCTTACAGTACTTACACATGCAGAAAGAAATGGGCTCAGGTTTCTTCCTTTTCTTCTAAAAGCACTAATCCCATCGTGAGGACTCCAATGTCATGACTTCAGGTTATGTTTCAAAGGTCCTTCCTTAAATTACCATCACAAATGAGGTTAGGGCTTCAGTACAAAATCTGTGTGTGTGGAGTGGGACACCCACAGTCATAGCAGTGTGTGTGTGTGTGTGTGTGTGTGCGCGCGCGCATGTGTGTTGCAATTGTGGCATCCTCTGCTTGCAGTGTCCTCCACTGGTCTAGATGAATTCTTTTTCCTTGTGAAAAATTCAGATTAAACATTCTTCCCTCTGAAGCTTCTCTCTGTCACCCAGGGGAATAAATAATCAACACCTGATAGATAACCACTATTTTGAATATATTTAATTTCTAAGTTCATTGTCATTGTACTTTAGTTTTATTTTGTTTTGTTCTGTTGTTAAATGTGCCTATCTTCTAAGTTTGATGCGCTGTCAGACATTATTATAATTCCAGCTCTTACTATGGCCCCTGCTGCAGAGTTCTCAAACAACAAAAATTCCTTGTATGAACCCATCTTGAAATAACATTTGATTAAGATCCCTCTTTCCACAAGTCTGAAACACAAAACCCTCGTGCACAATTCAGCATGTCCATTTCCTCAGATAGAACAATTTTACACTGAAATCCTTTTAGATTTTTGCGCCTTTAATTCCTTTCGTTCAGAGAGAGGAAAGCAACATTTAGCAAGCGCTTAATTGCAGCATGTGTAGAGTGAGACAAATGTCGTCCATGTGTGGAACTTTTAATAGTTCCAATTCACACAAGGTCTGCTGCTGGAAAGGCCAGGCTTCCTCTGTCTCAGACACTTGACAGAAGATAAGAAACAGCTAAAACAAATAGAGTGAGTTTTAATAAAATCAACTAGAGATTCTTAGTAGCCCCAGCTGTAACAAGTCCACGTGGACAATGACAAACTGCCAGTAACAGCTCAGAAGAACTCCAGCAGTTCTGGTAACATAATCCCAAACCTAACCATAACTGCCATGCCATGGTATCTTTTTATATTTTTAATTTTTATTTTTATTAGTACATCCACAGTACATAATGATCATATCTTTTCTGGGGAGTTGGTGCATGTGCATAGCACAATTTAATTCTTTTTTTTGTTCCCCTTCACTTTCGTTTCTTTCCCTCTCTTCCACCTTTTGCAAAAGATCTACCTTGCTATTTCCTATTATCTTTTTTTTTTTTGCTCTTTATGAGTTTTTCAAATGAGACAAATCATGTTAATAAGCTTGTGTGTCTGATTTATTTCACTTTATATTATGGTCTTTATCTTTAAATGACTCAAATTTATCGTTTTTTTATTTTCTTGGTGAGTTGAGTCCAGTCAAATTGTGGAATAGCACAATTTATAAATAAGAGAATAAGCTGTCACTTACTCATATTTTTGTGTAGTGCCAGTGTTTAATTTTTAATTCAAAAAGAGCAGAGAGAGTAAGTGGATAAAGTTCTGAAACCTAGGTCATGCTTTAGTTGCATAGTGATAGACCTAGTAAGACACAAAGAACATTTTTTGCTTTATTCAATATTTAAAAATTCTATGGTGCAACATTCATATCAGTGTGATATAAATAGTTGAAACTTTATTCTTTTAGCATAGTTATTATATATAATCACACACTTTAGCCATAGTATTTAATGACAGAAATTTTTCTAATATGTAATTCCGCATGGTTCTCCATTCTTTACAACAAAGGCAAGTAAACCTTTTCATGGTTCTAGTTGAATTGCAGGACTACGTATTTTCTCACATTGTACAAACTCCCCTCAAATCGGTGTCCTGTTAGTTCTTTAGTGCTTTTAATATTTGACTTTTTCTTGAAAAATATTTTTCAGTTAATAAAAACAAGATAAAATATAAGTTAAGCAAAGTATGGTATTTTCACAAGGTAGGATATTATGATGCCACTATAATCCTATATTTTACAAGTGCATCCCTCATATGAAGGAAATACCCAGTGTACAGTATCTTATTATAATCTCTACAGATGAAGGAACCGAACATTGAAATTTTAAAGTTTACCATTACTTTTGAATTTCATACTTTTTGGCTATTATCTTTGACAACAACTGAATGCATTTATAGGTACACTATGATGATCATATAAATGCATACAATGTAAAGTAATTCATGCTAATTAAGCTACTCTTCATATCATTTTTTGTATTTAAGATATTTAAAATATAGGTATTTTGAAATATGTAATTCATTATTATTGACTGTCATCACTCTGATATACAATATACCTCACAACTGAAGTCTCTAGTCTACTGAAAATTTGTACCATTTGACCAACATTTGTTCATTTCTTCCCCTTCCTCCAGCCTCTGGTAAATCTCATCATTTTAACTCTATTCAGCGTGCAGCGTTTCTAGATTCTCCTGCAAGCCAGGTCATGTGTTATTTGTATTTCCATGTTTGGCTTATTTTACTAAGTATAATATCTTCCAGGTTCATCCATGTTGCCACAGATTTCAGCTGATTAGCATACCAGTGTGCATACCATATATTACATTTCCTTTATGCAACCATTTATTAACCTTGAGGTTGACTTCATATCTTGGCTACCATGAAAGTGCTTCAGTGAACATGGGAATGAAGATATCCCTTCACCATATTAATTTCAGTTTCTTTGAATGCATATCCAGATGTAGAATTGACTCATATAGTAGCTCTAGTTTTTAATTTTTGAAAAATCTCCATAATATTTTTCATGACAGTATGCTAATTTATATTCCCACCAAAGATGCACAAGTTTTTTCTTTTCTCTGTATTTATCCGAACATTTGTTGCCTTTCATGTTTTGACAGTAACAGTTCTAAGGGCAAGAGGTATAGCTCAGCTGCACAAGTGGCTTCCTGGCAACAGGAGGTTTTGAGGCCGATCTCTGCTACTTTAAAAAAAATTCTAACAGGTATGAGGCGATAGACCATTATGGTTTCAGTTTATAATCCTCTAATGATTAAAGATGCTTAATTGTTTTTCCAACACATCTATTGTCTTTCTTTAAAGAAATATCAATAACTTCTGGGCAATCTCTATCAAAATTTCAACAGTATTTTTCATGGAAATTGAAAAATAACTCTTAAATTCATATGGAAACACAAATGACCCTGAATAGCAAAAACAATCTTGAGAAAAAAAGATGAAAACTTTTAACTTTGACTTAAAATGTATTATAAGATGATTATAATTAATGCAGCATGATTTTGGAATGAAAAACAGGCACATCAACCAAAGGAATGGGTTAAAAAAAGAAACAGAAATAAACCCATACATTTATAGTCAATTGATTTTCAGCAAATGTGCTACATAGTAGCCTTTAAGAACGGTGCTGGGAAAATTTGATGTCAACATACAAAAGAATGAAATTGGAGCCTTATCTCACGTCATGCACAAAAAAAAATCAATTTAAAAAGGTTTTAAATATAAAGCCTGAAACTTCAGACCTACTGGAAGAAAACATAGGGAAAATTATCCACAGTATTAATCTGAACAATATTCTAAGTATGACCCCAAGAGTCCTGGTCACTAAAACCAAAAAGCACATTTGGAATTGTATCCAACTAAAGCAAGAGCTTCTGCATTTAAAAGGAAATAAAAATGAATGAAAGACCAGCCCACAGAATGGAAGAAAATATTTAGAAACCATACATATAGTAAGGCAATATTCAAAATATGTAAAGAACTCAATTCTATAGCAAAAAAAAAACACAAACTAAAACTAAATGGATAAAATGAACTGGAAATTTCTACTCTTAAGTATTACTTGGCCATTCTGTTTCATATCTGCATTCTTAGAGACTATAATGGCTTTACACTGAATCAAAATAACTTGATTTTCCCTGGATCCTACTCTATGCTTCTTATTGATTTGAATAGGTATATACACCTTTTCCTAACTGAGTTCTGAAAAAATACTGCCATTGTAGTTGAACAAGACATGAAACTTACCAGCTAGTTCAGAGTGGAATCACTGACTGATTTTCCCACAATTATTGCTATAATAGAGGGGCTTCAAATTGCCTTTGGAGCAAAATGATGAGAAGGATAGAGTAAATAAATGTCTTAGAGAAGATGTCCTTTCCACTGGGTGGTTAGGCTACCCATCCTGTTGATCCTTCTCAGGGAATAGTAAATACAGCAGACAAGAACAAAGAGCTAAAATTAAATGCATAGCCATTTAGCATAGTTCAGGCACAAGTAATTTTAATATCAAAATGTCATAGATTATTTCATGGAAGAGGTACCAAATGGTCAGGACACTCTGATGGTTATTCTACACTGCATCTGGTAATACACACTATATACCATTTGGACACCAATGTATGCCCAAGAATGGATATTAAATGTCTTTCATTTTGTAAACCATTTTGATGCATATTTTTGAATGAAATACCTATGTATCCAGAATCAAGTTATAAAAATAATTTAGAAAAACAAGGAACATACAGTACCAGCCAGATTTATGAGATGGCATTTAAAGAAATCTTTGACCGTAACATCTCTAAAGGCAGTCAGCACTTTCAGAGTACATTTAAATATTTTAATGTATAATGTCTCCGTGCTAAAAATAAATTATAAAAAGATTTATGCTAGATACTTTCTTTTCTGTATTACTAGAAATTGTGTACATCAATGGATCAGAATACAGTTTTTGCTGTTTTTGAATTTGCTTTAGAAGGTGACAGCAATTAGAAGTTGGAAATCTCCTTGCCTACTGACCCAGAAAGTTTCAGTGTCAGAAATCATTATTTATAATTAGTACCAGCACACAGTCAAGCATTCTCTGCAACCACCATGGGAAGCCTTCATGAAATCTATCTTATAGATTTCACACAACACCTGTGAACCAGCCTTATCTTGCTAGGGCTGTGTAGTATCACTTCCTATCTATCTGAAGTGTGCACTGTGGCATAATTCTTGGAAAGGCAGAGAACTTATAATTGGGGAAACTTGGGATATAATACAACTTCACACGTTAGCATGGTGGCTATATGAACTTTTCTGGCACCTAGGCTTTGAACAGTGAGAGAATGCAGTGAAAGTATTACTTGGGTGCTAAAGTTTTACACTAAAATACATGAAAGAAACAAAAATTTCTAATTAGGTTTCAGAATCTCTATGGCAACCATCACTGTTTAAAAAGAGGAAGAAATTAGAATTAGAAATCGAATAAATGTTCATAGACTAGGAAAGTTTTCTTATCTACTTACAACTAACCTTGTTATTTATACTTTTCTCATTGGCCTAAATTCTCATTTTTGCAGTCCTTTAAATGTGTTGTAAAAGACATTTTTTTCCAGATCTTTCTGGGTAGGATACTTTTGTAAGTTCACTAAACATTAAATGTCTGGATAATTTCTGAGATTCCAGACTGTGTTTCAATAACTGTAGTTATAAATACATAAGCATATTATAACTTAACATATTTTGGTTATTATTAGAATTAAAAACATGTGCCAAAAGTCTTTGACAATTTTAGAAAAATGATCCAATGGACAAAAAGGCACCAATGATACAATTTTTTTTCATGTACAACCACCACATTAGCCACTTAGATTACTTTACTTATTGGTCACACCTTCCCATGTACAGTGATACATACACATATGGACATCTAAAAAGCATGTTTATTTTTAGTGTATGTGGGGGTGGAGAGAGAGTAGGACCATGTGATCTTTATCATCTCTTTCAGTATTAAAATTCTGTGATGATGATTTAAAATGGAATATGTTTGTGCATCAGAAAAAATAGTTATTAACTTTTTATTATGGTGAAATATATTTATCAGACCTTATAGACTAAAATTCAAATACGCATGAATAAAAGCCGAGCTTGGAGTCTGATGAACAGATTTGTTGAAGGGAAAGAAACAGTGGATTTCAGGTTTGTATGGCTTTCTCTAGCATGTCTTTTTAGTGGTTTAAGGGGACTGGGCTTGCCCAGCAGTGTTTCTCTTTTAAAGCTAGCTTTGTTTCACCGAAGTAGCATTTTTGATGTTATGTTTCTTTCTATGCAATATTTTTAATGGAAAACTTCTAGGAATATCTGACTTGTTCCAAATGCCTTTCACCATGATTGGTATTTGGTAGACATACAATAAAGGTTTCTTGAATTAATATTCATTCATTATTCTATTGTTATTTTTTATCTGGCTCCATTGTATGATCTGCATGACAGATGGTGAGATGAAATCACTGGAAATACACCAGGCGTTGACTGTGGTATGAGATCTTCAACGCATTCACAACTGTTAGACTTTGACCAGAGCTTTAAGGCAAAGCATCTTTTTGAGATAAGAGATGAGTAATAAGGATGAAGTAGAGAAAGGTGAACATTGAGATATTTCAATACATGAGTCCTAAAGTAAGACATTTTAGAGTTTTCTGTCCAATTATTCTTTAATAAATGTACTTAGATCTAAAGTACCTTAGAAATTTAGTTAACACTAAAGTTAAAATTTAGTTAGCACTGCAAGACACCCTGGTCTTGCAACAACCACTGTGAAGAGTATCTGAAAGGTGAGAACTTAAAACACAACTTCATCCCGTGGTACCACCTCTCTTCCATATTAGTCCTATTGGAATCCACTGGGGCATGTGAGGTAGAGGAAGGGGGAGAAGCAGTTGGGGCTTGGGGAACAGTACAAGATTCCTCTGTAAGTAGCATTGTGTAACATTTATGCTTTCTATGCTGTTAAGATTAGAAATAGATGCAACAGCAAGTGCCATGTGGGAGCCAAGAAGACCATGTTTGTTTGCATGTGAGAAATCATGCCTTAAACTTCCTGAACCTATTTTGAGAATTTGAGTTACAAGATTTGAGAATCTTCATAATCTCTTGAGGCATATTTCTGAGTCTTTTGTTTGTTTATTTGTGTTTTTAAGCTGGCATGTCCCTAGGCTGGGAAGGAAAGGAAGAAACTTTGTACTTTTATATCTCCAGTGTGTTCCACACACTGAATTCAGATTTCTAACTTGCAAAGAAGCCCTTAAGGTATTGAGCCCATAGAGGGCTCTAGTTCTAGAAATTTAGGGCTAACTGACAATTGAGGTTTACTTGTGACCAATTTTGTAGTTCCAGGAACAATGCGCCCCTTGCCATTTAACCATGACTCTTTATTATTTCCTGCCTTACAACTTGTGTTCTGCTAATGCTCTTGGTTTGCCTTTTAGCCATTTCCTTCAGCATTGTGTCCTTATAGCGTAGTCCAAGCCAGTCTTGGGTTGTTAGTCAGACTCCATGGGCAATTTCATCAATGTTTTCACTGTTTACATGAAAGCATCCAAATGTATAGCAAATAGACCCACTGGAAACCTCACCGCAGACAGACTATCCAGACAGGAGGTTCCTGACGTGTTGTGGTGGGTCAGTCTGGTGCTGCTATCAGTAGGAACAGCCCACACCCATCTGCACTGTGGCCCCCAAATGGAAGGACTGCAGGAGCATCCACACGGACTGGGCTTCAGCCAAAACTTAGCCTTCGGCACATACAGTGAGACGGAAAGATGTGACAACAACAGAGTTTTGGAATGCCGTGTGAAGCATGCTGTTCTTTGGCATACTTCTTCAGAATGTGAAAACAGACTTCTCTTAATTTTCCAAACACGTTGTTTATTATAAAATTAAGCTTTAAAAATGACTGTAAATTTAAAGGCAATTGATTGATTTAGTATTAAACTCAGTCTTTGTGATTGATATTTTGGAAATTTAATTGGAAATGTTGCACTAAGAACTTATACTTGAAAGTATCATCTGATTTTAAATATATTTTCAGCATCATTAGCAATGAGACAAAGATGGTCATCTTTGATTTTAATTAGAGGGACACATCAAAGACTTACCACTGAAGGTAGGAAATTCAAAAATGGAAACAAAACTATTTGAGTGCATTTCACAAACATAGTCAGTTTCCATGCAAAATAATGGATGTCATGAGTATGCATTCACATTACACATCATACTAAAATTCTGTTAAAATAAACACTTCTTCGCATTGTGCATTCTATTTTGTAGATTATTGACACAGGTTATTCACACATGTGCACTCAGTAAAGCATTTGTTATGAATGCTATAAAAAGACAATCTGTTATAAACTTCCATGTAAGTGACAACAATGTGCCACAACAAGAAGCACAACATCACCAAGTAATCGCTGGTGTAGTTTTGTTATTTTTTAAAAAAATGTCTTCATTTCTCTATTGCTGTGCTTTAAAAATGAAATAAAGATCAGTAAATAGCTTAAATGACTGAAATTCCCTAATGAAAGTTATCTTATAGGTTAGAGAGACATTTCCTTAGATTCTGCTTAGCAAGTACCTTGATCAAAGCAAAGGATATTCTGTAAACATAGTAGTGCTAAGAAAACCAAGAACGGTGTTTCTCTGTCCTTTATGTTTGCTAGTCTAGGGTAGTTAACGTGATTACCAACTCACTCAAGAGTGGTCAACCTTACTGCAGACTCATTAATTGGCATTTGAGATATGGGTCCAACTGAACGCTACATTCAATCAAGAATTAACACTGTACTTTTCCAAATGTGGCGGATATTATAAGCAACAAGTGACTGACGGCTTGGAGCACCTTCAACCACCTTCTTCCCCAGGCTCTCAGATAAATCGTGGGAGAGGAGGCCCTAACGGCTCCAGGGAAGAAGTGGTGATCTTTCTGAGCATTCTCAAATTTTTAATGTGACTTCTTCCTAGGAACTGATTTGGAGAACGGAAGATAAAAATAAAACAAAACCTCACATCTCTCTTTGTGAAAGATAGATCACTGAATTTCAGAGCCCAGTACTGACATTGAAACATTTGGTTTACTCCAGTTTGAACATCTAGCCTAAGGATAACTTCTGAAACTTTATTTATGGCCCGAAAGCCTAAAACTTTGAGAGATGGCAACCTTGTCAGTTGCAGAAGGCAAGATTACGCTGTCACATAGAGAATTCAATGTCTTCTCCATTTGCAACTGAAGAGTTCATTTTTCATTTCTGTTACACATCTAGCAGAGGTTAGTTGCGCTTTGCTTGCTCCTCCCTTGAACCCAGCTGCCAGAGCAACTCTGTGTGGATCATTGCTGTTTGATTTGACATGAGGGGTCTGAAGACACCTAATATAATAACCAGCTTTATAGCTTCTAACCATAGTGGACACCAATCACTTCTGCTCAGATATGACTAGGGAGAGAACATGTCACAGTAGATACCAACATGCCACATAAACAAATGGAACCCTTACTCCTATGAGGAGGAAGATTTTGTGGACAATAACAATCTACCACCATATTCCAGAAATAAGGAGGAAGAATGGCCCACAATTATGAAGTTCAATAGGGAGTGTTAGTTTAATAATTATTTAGGGGCAACTGGTTCTGGCTCAAACAAAATGACTACAAATACATGGTGCCACCCATAAACAAGTAGGAGGAAATCTCCAAGTATCATGCTATTCAAAAGTGGGTAAATGGTGTTCCATGTTCAGCACAGGGAGATAAATTGTAACCAACTTTTTTCACTTGTAAATTCAAGAATTTATTCATTCATGGCCCAAAGGTAAGAATGAATTTCACTTATCTTTCAAATAGTCATTCTGCTACACTGTTTGAATTGAGAAGGTTTCTTAAGTTTCTTCTCAGATTTGGTTGTTCCCTTTGTAACCCCCAAATTGATTTGCTCTGAGAATCTTGAGTCTTCCTCAGGGTGAGTTCTCTTGTCATTATTAGAAATAATCTATAGTTTGGGGAGTCTTGAAGACCTTGCTTTTAACAGAAGTTTAAAAGTAATATTTTTGTCTTGATGGGAAAAATTTTCAGTGTAATCATTTTTGTGGGGCTCAGATAAAAGTTTCAATTTTAAATTTTACCATCAGAAAAATTTTATAGATATTTATAGTAAATATGAAGAATACACCCAGTTGAATTTATTCACTGTAAGCAGAAATTTTTGCTATTACCAGTGAAAATCACAAAACCTGTAAGTAGGCAACAAAGATCTCGTTGGCCTAAACATTTTGCTTCTCTAAGCAGCAAACCGCATAGTCATTTTAGACAACAAAGCGGCCACTGGTATAGAAAAGCAGGGTCTAATCTCAGGAATTACAGATCGAATAACTTCTGAAAATTGTTAGTAGCATTTTACTATTTACCTTCTTTTCAATCTCTTCAGAAAAGAGGAACACTCTTGGAGCGACAAATATTCACTTTTTGAAGTGTAAACACTGCATTCGTTACTGTTATGCAAAGAGGTGGAAAACAGGACAGTTCATTCTGTTTGTGAAGACTCATTTTGGCCTAGTATTATTTTTAGGTTAAAGAAGTAATTCTGGATGTCTTTTGGGAAGATGCTAATTATAATGTTTAAGCTCAAGTTCCCTGTGTGTGAGAAGATCTCTTATTCACCACACTGTCATCTACGGTGAATGTCAAACGACTCATTTATGCTGTCTTTTCTCCTTCCTGCTGGGCCTTTCCTGGCACAATGGTACTGCACCGTCCACACTGACTTAGGATGCAGTGCATGGCGAGGCTGCCTTGCTCACAGTATTTTATGAGTATCAAGCTGTGAAAAGTGTCACAACAATACTCCCATTCTGTGTCAGCTGAACGGTATCTGCTCATATTCATAACCTGGATTGACTACAATTCAAACCCAGTTATTTGTTTCTTTATCAATTGTCACAAAATAAAAGGAATATTTCACCAGTGTTTTCCAGCTCCCAAATAGGAAAACAATTTTTTTACAGATCTATACCTTTCCTTTTTTGGAACTATCAATCCTTAAACCAGCAGGTGAGACTACATTTTATTAAATGGCTCATTCTAATTCACATCCCGGGGTGTCTTACTTATGGATGAATTGTGCTACTATCCCAAGAAAACCATTTAACTTATCTGTGCTTCGAGATGGCTTCTGTGGACCTGCTGTCTGATTTCAAACCATGAAATGAGATGCTTTTGTTTTTGAAATCAGATTTCTCACAGATGCTGGTTTTGACAGAGGCTACTACTTTATTAAAGAAAGAGCAAGTCAAATAAGCAGTACTTTGACCGCTGCTGGCTTCTTGTTATGCCACCTCTACATACTGCAAAATTCTAAACCAAGATAAGTCCTCCAGTATTCTGGGCTTTCTGGATGGCCAATATAAGAGACTAAGGAAACTCAACTATTTGCATATAAATCATTCTTAGAATAAAGGAAAGAAGAATTTTAACTGGATGCATTTTAGTGGACTCATATTCACACATCCTTTGAGACTACGATTTTAAAATGATTATGTTTTTCTTAGAGATTTAGCTGCCCATTCTGTATGAACATTTTTAGTTTAATACATTCGTTTTACTTACTAACGCAGCGATTACCAAATACTCTGGAAATTAAGACTCATAAATTCTCTCGCATAAAATTAGGAAAACTTTAGAAATCTTGGGAAGAAAAGTTATCTAAAAAAACAAACAAAAAGAAAAGAGTTACCTGAATTTACAGGTGCTTGACAAAGTTATCTTAGTGACGAGCTTCTGTTGGTACTGACCTAGGGACACGTGAGGTCATCAAATGAAGGAGAAATCTTCCCATAGTTTCTGTTTTCTACTCTCTCTCTTGGGTTCATACATCATATTTTTTTTTTTAACAGGGTAGGGACTCACATCTCAAAACTCTGGTGGATTTATTCTCCATATGTTATGTCATTTATTGTTTCTTTTATTTATTATGGAAAATGTGTTCAACAAAGAAACTTGTAAGACAGAAAGAAAGAAATAGCCCCCCCCACAAATCATCTATTATGTAACCATGAAAAATAGTTTACAGTAACAAGTAGTTTGCCCTTCCAGCATTTATTGCTATGTCTCTTCCTCAATGCTTTCTGGGTTTCCTTCTCTTTACTTTATTCCTTTTTTTTTTTCCCGGTACCAGGGATCGAACTCATGACCTGTGCTTGCCAAGCAGGCGCTTATGCCACTGAGCTAAATCTCCAACCCCCATAAAATTCTTTGTACTTTTTTTGTTTTTTTTGGTACCGATGATCAAACTCATGACCTCGTGCTTGCCAGGCAGGTGCTTATGGCACTGAGCTAAATCCCCGGCCCCCCCTTCTCTTTTCTTGATGCATACTTTTTCTTAGGTGATACTCCGGCATGCCTGTCATCCATCCTATGCAGAAAAGGTGCTCAAAACTTTTGAAAATTCTTCTGCTTAAAACTCCACAGTGGTGTTTCGCCTTACTTGGAATAGACTTCAAAGTCTCTATTGTGTTCTCGCCAAGTCTTTTCAAACCGTCTTGGGCTGCAAACTCTGATTTTCCTGTCTTTGCCTTGTTTGCTTTCTGTTGATGCAACCAATTATCATTAATTTGGTGGTTTGAAGGAAAAAAGAATTATCTGTAAGTTTGAGACAACAAACTTCCCAACAGGTATCCCTGGTCACAACCACAGTGTTGGAAGGCTGCATTCATTCTGGAAGCAGTCCCTCTGCTTCCCCTCATTTCCATATTCTAGAGAGCATCTGCATTATTTGTCTTATGACCCCGTGTAAACTCGGAACATTGGGCTGCACTGGATTGGGTCCTATGGTATCATCTACATGGTTCTCATTCTTCTCTTTCTTCCATGTACAAAATCTCTTGAGACTACATTGAACTCACCCAGATAACTAAGACTTCTATTTTAAATCCAGCTGACTGGTAAACATAACTCTCCTTTGATATTTAATATGACATATGTTAATTGTGAAAGTTAAACATAGATATTTTGGGAGAAAGGATCATATTCTGCCTACCATATTGCCATGTATTTCTTAGAGAGTCAAAGGCTGTTACCCAGTACTTGTGACTGCCACAGGTCTGTGGCTCAGTAGAACCACTGGGTATGAATACTGCCACAACTGAGCAACCTGAAAATTTAGAACTACATGAGAGGTGAGAAGGATATCAAGATGCAGCACAAATTTATTTACATAAAGGATAATAATCCTTGTATATAAAAGATAATAAAAAGTATTTGCTTCATTATTCTGATGTTGGTTCATTTTGATTTGTCAAATATAGATTGCTTTTCTCTTACCGATTCTTCAGAAACATACACTGCAAATGAAATGTGGTATGTTTCTGTTATTTTATTTTTCCAAGATTATTGAATACCTTATATGGAATGGCTCTGGGAAAACAGTCATGAACTGTACCAGAATTGGCTTTCAAGTGACCCACCAGTTTAATGAGAGCAAAAGGCACTTGCATAGTATACAGAAGAATAAGATTTTAGCTTAGGTTTTAGAGTCTTGTTAGAGTATAGAAGACACTAACCAGAAAGAGTCATCCAGTGTAATCAGGATCTGGAAGGCTCTGTCTAACAGGAGATGAACGGCTGCCAAGGGAGGGCATCTGTCATTGAGTATCTTTCTGTCTTGTCTTTTTTCTTCCATTAGAAAGCAATGACCTTATTTCTGTCATGCCCATAACTGTTTCTCCAGAATTTAGACTAGCTCGTGGCATGTAGGGGGTTCTCTATAAGTGTCTTCTGAATATCAGAAGAGTAGATGTGTAGCAAAATACACAGCACTACATTTTAGAAAGGGCATCACACCGAACGACCTACTGGGGAATATATTTGCTTTCCCTTAGTAACATGCCGCCAGCACTGCCAGGTCCCATTTTAGTGAAATGTAGTATCAAAGAAGTGTTTCTTTAACCAGATCTTCCTAACTTATGCGTGTTTACTTATGACTTTGGAACGCTTCCTTTTACTTTTTTAAAGGAGCTGCAGAGACTAAAAATATGCATTAGGATTATAGTTTTCCAAAGCTGAAAGGGTTTGCATTTGTATGAGGGTTAGGATTAGAGTTATGAGTTTGTAAAACAAGAATCTGTTCAAAGCCTTTTGTGCTTCACATTTCTCCTTGTCTCCATTTCCTACCTGAGTTCAAGGCTGTGGATCCTGATACCTATCTTTTAAAAATTTTCCTGGACATATTTATGTATTTATTTATTTTCCCGGACACATTTTTCTGGGATGTTTTTATACATAATACCTGTTCTTACTACTTTGAGGCTACTTTTTAAGCCAAATAAATAACTCAATGTGTAATTTTTTGTCTTCTTTTTCTCTTGATCTGGTGTTAATTTCTGTAATACTAATTCCCAAAACTCCATTTCAAATCTTTCAAATTGTAGTGGACAGATGGCAGAGGACATGGAGTACTGGACAAGGGGTAGATCACAGCTGAAACAATCAAAGTGCATATATGTGGTAATTTCTTGCCTGTAAATGCACACATTTTAGGTGAAAAGTAAAAGAAAAGATACCTTATAGAAAAACCTATAAAATGTGTGAGGTTATATAACAAAAATTATCTCACCAACTTATCACAACCTTCTAAAATAGTTCCTGATACATTTCAAGTACAGTACTCAAAATGAGTGAATGGATAGTTTTTTTTATTGCTGTATTCATTACAACACATAAAGCTAAATATACTTAATACTATTAATTTGATTTATCCAGACCAAAAAGTATAATACATATGTAACATGTAAAAAACTTTATGCACATTTTAGGCTCTCTCTCTCTCTGTCTCTCTCTCTCTTCATACTAACTATATCCATCTATGTCTGTCTATATGCACAAACATGCGCATGGTGATCCACTGTTGAATCACATGGTTTGACCGAGTAGGAAGAAAAGTGTACAAGTAGGATTTTTCAAATGAGGAAAGAAGATACAGCATATTAGCTCAGGGGAGATGCTTCACTCTTTTGTGTCCCTCACAGTTTCTATACATCACCAAGAACCATGCCCTCTGCTGCTAGTTCCTGAGAAGAATGGGTTAGTGGTTAACCATATGTATTATATCACTGAAAATTATTTAGCAAGAAGATAATAAAATCATTCATTCAGAGTGATTTGGAAGAGTGTGTGACTGTACCTTTTGTTTGCTGGTAGACAGCTACTAAAATCTTGAAAATAGCTCCAGTATAGTTTCCCAAGTCCCTCAAAGTATTCAAACTCTATGTAATATAAATGTTTTCTTTTAAAAAAGCTAGATGTGGTAGTATCTGCCTGTAATCAGTCCCAGCACTTTGGAAGTTTAAAGTTGAAGCAAAAGATCTCCTTCAGTTGGTCCCTAGTCTAAGGTACATAGTGAGTCTCAAGTTACCCTGAATTATATATATAGTCTGTATATGTATATTATATATATACTATATATATTGCATATTATTTATAATATATATTATATATTATATATAGTCTATATATAAATATATATTATATAGTTTATATATATATCTATATATAGATATATATAGATATATATAGATATATATAGATATATATAGATATATATAGATATATATAGATATATATAGTCTTTGACCCTGTGCCAAAGACAAATATAAAGCAAGCATTTTATTCTAGATGTTATTATCATATTAAATATTAACACTTAGTAGCAGAGTGTATCTCATTCTTCCTATTTCATTTCTTTTTCCTCTCTTCTTCAATTTGATTCCTCATAAATGGTCAGTTATATGGTTAATGGATTGATGCACGCAGTTAATCACCTGGTTCATCACTATTTGTAAAAAGTCTATGTGAAACTGATAATTTGTTCTTTGTTACTAATTAATCATCAGAAACTTGTTGTTCCCACTTAACTAACTATTCTATAGTATCTGGATACTTTTCATCCAATTAATACTTTTTTAGCTATATATTTTCTCCTATAATAAGTCATCTTGTAGCTGCCACTACATCTACAAGGTATGCTACTCTTGATTTTAATTTAAGCACATTAACTTTATAAAGTCATCTAGAAATCAGTTTTGAAAAATGTATCACTTATAAAAATGTTTTCGTTATGGCTGTACTTTTTTCAGTTTTCTCATTTTGGATAGCTTTGCTATCATCAGCGATGAACTTTAAGGTGCTTCATTTCAACTAGAACAAATGACTGTTGAATTCAGTGAGTCACTCAGCACAGAAATTCATTAGACATTGGTTTATCAGTCAAAGATGACATTTGCTTTGAGCCAGATGGGTCTTCTTGAGGAAATCCTTCAAGTGGATGCAGATTTGATTGGATTTTAGCTTTCCTACACTATCAGGCATCAGAGTTTCATATGGCACACACAGACTGCAATGTATTTGTGTGTATTTGAAATGACTATAAAGCTTTAAAAATAAAAGATTGTACTTTCCTTTAGTTTATCTATTTGTGATATTTGACATTTTATTTGCTTTAACATGTGCAGAATCTTATTAGTGTATTCTCAAGCTTAAATTCTTAGGACAGATTTTTAAGTCAGATATTAAGCAATAACACCAAAGAAGAAAATCTGATTTCACTAGGATACGTAGTAGCTATAGAGATATATTTTTCCTTGAGCATCAGTATCTATATTTCCTCTTATTTTTTTCATCTCATATATTTAAACAATTAGCAGGTCTTGAAATTTCCACCATAAAGCAATAGAAAAATTCCCTCTATGGCTACCATTCCCACAGTAGACATCTTCATTTATTGCACATACAAGAGCAGTATTGATCTAATCTGTATCTTATCTTCAAATTGTACTGCTTAAATTTATTCGTGATAGAACAATCAGTAATATTTTATAAAATAAGGAATTTTGTTATTGTACTAAGAATTCAGTAACTGGGACTAATGCTATCAGAGAGGACATCAGCACTGTTGTATACGTATACATATATGCATTGTGCATGTTCATCATATGTACAGTACACACATATGATGTACGCATTGTATCATATACATATATGCATTAGGTGTGCAGTATACACACCTAATGATTTGAGTGATTTGAAGGCTTAGAAAGCTAATCCACGAGCAAAGATCCAGATGCACTGTGCAGCTGAAGATGGAGATCTGAAGGAGTGAGCTGCTCTTGCCATTTTGGTTTTGCTCGTTTTAGGGAAGAAGGGTTCAACACTTTTGTCAGACTCAGGGTTCTGAGATGGCACAAGCTCACCAAAGTAAGAGGCTTGTCTAATGGCCCTAATCTCTGGTGGTCAGTGGCAATACCTAAGCAATGACCGCAAACCAGAATCAAGCAGCCTCTCACAAAGTCTGCAACTCTGCTGTGATTCTCTCATCTCTGTCATACATAGAAGTGAATGGGAACAACCTAAAGCCCAAAGATCACAAAAATTAAGTATATTTCACTAACATAATACTGAGTGAATAAATTGAGACACAGTGGAATGCATTATAAATATTTTTATTTATTTTAACACAAACATTAAGAGATAATGTTTAAGAACACATTCTCAAGTGTTAAAATTGTGGGGGAATTAAAGAAATGATTTAGTAAAAGACAAGATAATGGCATTTCTGGTGGGAGGAATAAGCTTCCAGTTGGAGAAGGGACATATGAAAGTATATTTGGATAGTGCTGGTGTTTTGTGTATATACTTTGTTTGGTGTATAGACTTTGTTTTGAAATTCATGTTCATGTGTGTCATATTAAAACATAAATTAGGTGCAGTTTCTCTCTGCTGAACATCTTTAATTTACCACTTAATCTTTAATTTAACATTCCCTGTCTACCTTCTCTGCCCTATCAAATGGTTCCAATTTGGAAATAGCTCACTTTCCCTCTTTCTCATTTTAGGTATATGGAAATCCTTAATTTTCTACACAAATGCAAAAGTCCTACTCAATTCAATGTTTTTGCACTTGAACTTCCTTTTTGCACCCCAGTACACTTCTATTGGGGGTCTCATAATTCTTTCCTCATCCTGCTCCTTCAAATTAAGTGTAGCTCTTTCGAGGTGCGTTCTTTGACCTCTCAAATTGACAGCTGAAAACCCACCAATTATTCCATATCACTCCATTTATTTCCTTCGTGCTGGAAAGTTCTATAGGATAGAAACCAATCTGCAAATTTTATAAAAATAATTTAGTGTTGCAAAATGTTTACTACAATATATGACTTCTAAGGATGAGAAAATTTTGATTTTTATTCTTAGCATTAAATGAATCATTGGTCAAGAAAAATAATTTTAATAAGGGACTTTTCTAGCTCCTAAATATATTAGTTTATTATCCTATGGATGGTAGGAGAAGCTTGAGATCCCATCATATAATTTGATTACTATTCCTAAGCTGCTAGGCAATAAGTGTATTGAGACCAGATATCTAGAAATCTTAAAGAAATTTCTATGTGACTAGGGAGAATTTCCAAAAGATACTTTATTTTTGCCATATCTAAGTGAAATATTTCTTAGGAATAGAAATACCTTACTTGAGATGGTATTGACCATGTTTTACAATGATGAAATTTATTTGTAATGTAATGACAAAATATTGTATTTTATTTTATTCCTGGAATTATATATGGGCATTGAGAAACTTTGTTTTGGTATTTATGATTGCATTTTTCCCCTCCATGGTTGGTTTGTAAGAATGTCTTATACAAAGTCATTTCATTTTTCCATAGAAATAAATACATATTCAGCTTCAAATTGATACAATGTTTCTGTTACGTACTATTGATCCTTTTGACACCTTGCTTCTTCACTGAATAAAATAGTTTACCTGCCATAGTTACTCTATAAAATTTTTTTGAGAAGAGGAAAATTTATTGGGGAATAGAAATACCTCCTAAGAGACAAGAAGAATCTCAAACGGGGTTGCCTTACTATATGACTTGATTTATCTTCTTGTCTGTGTTTTTTATTCATTGTTAGATAACTTTGTTCATACGACACTCAGTCTTCACCTGGGTGTAACATTCTTGTGTTCAAATTCAAATTCAAATACAACTAGTGGATCACAGCAGCTCTGTCTATTACTTCACAAGTATCACTTGTCATAAGCAATGGTCAGTCAGAAGAGGGAGAGAATTTCCAGGGGTCAGTGATCACTTACACCAACTCTCCCTGGCTTGTTTATACATGAACAGTGATGTCTCAGGGACCCAGTGGTGAATCTGGCCCAGGGTTCACTGCAGAATTCTCATGTGCTTTGTTTCCAAAACTTCTTTCACCATCATGAAAGCCATCCGTGACTGCAAAGCCTCTCAGGTATTAGAGGGAATAAAGCTCACCAGTACACATATAATTGAATGTTTTATTGTGTTCTGAGTGTGAAAAGGTATTTCTTTACACTTTTGTTATGCCTCGTTGTTTTCATTATCTTCCTATAGTCTATTTGACTTTTTCTTGTAGAACTAGATTTTACACCCACAAATTTACTTCTCCAGCAAATGAGGTCGCAAACTTTATTTTTTGCCCTTTTCTTTTTTATGAAAATGACAAATCAACCTGCAATTCTTTACACAAAAAGTAAGGTTAATATGTATACTTCCAGTTAAAATCACAACTTCTCAGATGAATTACTTTCTTAGTTTTACTTTTTGTGATGTACCCAGGTTGTCAGTGTTCCCCATTCGGCATCATTGCATTCAGTTAATGTAAGATGGCTTGTTTTTATATTGCAGTGTTTTATAGATTTTTTATTGCACCATTAAGAACATTTTGATTTGTGCAATATTCCCAGATTTGCTTCTCATCATACACAGCATTCCACTGTACCACTTTGGGTTAAGCCTGGGAGCTTTTCCTCACAGCCGGTTTTCTGCCTCAGAAGGCCAGGTAATGAGATGAGCTTCAGAAAAAGAAATTGCTGGTTTCGTTTTCCACGTTACAGCCCAAACAGATTGTTTTTTCTTCAATTGCTAGCCAATGCTCAGTTCACACATATTTCCCCTGGTAGGAAAGCATTGCCAATTCAGTGTCCAGTAGTGAGCTTACAGCTCATAAATGTCATTTGATTCTCGTTTTTGAGACTGAGAAATAAAATGTTTCTTTCAATATTCTGTGAATTTTAATGGAAAGTCTGTGGGCTTTTTCAATTCTTCAATAAAGTAAGAAATACGTCCATTCATGACATGGTAGGCCTATTTTAAGCATAATGAAACTATTAAGAGATTTATATTATTAACATTGACTAATTTTGGCAATATTACAGAACTATTTCAAAGAGGTAGTTTCCAACTTTGAAATTTACTATACAAAAATTACTACTGTATTATCTATGACTTTCCACTCTAAGTACATGTATATATCATAAAAGCAGCACTTGGAATTCTTTCTTCATTTTTGATGGTATTAAATAGAAGTCTAATCTCTGGCAGTTATATCTGAGACATGGAGGAGAATAAGGCAGCCATAATTAGATTGAACTGCTATAAAAATAACCCTTTCATGGATGTAGGTAAATATTTGGGATTACTAGCCAAAGATGAAATTCAAAGCTTTTGGACAAGTTAATAGCAGCCCTTTATGCATAGGCCCATTGGTTCGGGATCTGCCAGATGGCACAATTGCCACCAACCTCAAGCACTCAAAGGTCTTCCTGGAAGCTGTTCTACACATGCAGCGGCATAGCCCCAGGCCCTGACAGTGCCAGCGTGATCACTCTACTCTCTGGGCTTCTCATGTTATCGTAAAATATTAGAAAGCAGAAGGTGCTACAGTAATACCATGCTTAACTAGTTCCTAACAAATAGGATCATTAAACCGCCAGCTTGTTTGACTTCTTTTTTCCAAAGTTCTATATTTAAACATTTTTCCAAATGAACACTGTTGGTTTTCCTGAGAATTTCAGAGTGAAAGCAGATGAACATTCAAGGGAAAAAGATAATGCATGAAATCTAGGTTACTTCTACAACTTCATGTGGAAGCTTAAGACATGTACAACTAGTTGAAATACTGTATAAATGATAGCCTTTTCTTTCTTCTGTTCTTTTATTCCTTTGAGTTGATATTTTCAGGGAGGATTTCAAAGTTCATTCAAAAGCGCTTAAAAATCTGACCAGTTATTTGCTTACTTGAAATCATTTATTTTTATCTGAATCATAAGGAACATATTCATATTGTATGTATTCATCATATACTACATATATGTAGAAATATATACATATATACATATATATATGAATTGGTATTTTTATCAAAGCAAGATAAACAAGTTAGGAAGCAACAGAAGATTTAATAATGAACAAAACTAAAATAAAGCAGGAAACAAAATAAAGTAGAATAGAAGGTCTCTGTGTAGAGGAAAAGTACTTATACAATGTGTGTAGCCTTAGATTTGATCTCAAGAGAGGAAAGAAGGCAAGAAAGAAGGAAGGAATGGAGGAAAGAAAAAAAAGTTGGGAAAGAAATAAAAGAGAAATAAGAGAAAGAGAGGAAGGAAGAAATAAAGAAAGCAAGAAAGTAAGAGAGACAGGTAAGAGAACAAGATTAGTGGAAAAGCAGATGAAGTGAAGAAAGAATATATGATTTTACATTTGATGTATAAGGAGTTAGTTATTAATTCTGCAAGAGTTTAGTTGGGGTTTTAAACAGTTCTCTTTGCCAATATTAGACACAATGGACTAAGCATTTAACAGGATATTAGGCATTAAATGGCTACACCCTGTTTATATTTGCATTTTCACAGTCATAGTGATTCATTTCTCAGTATGTCTGCATAACTCAGTTGAGAGAGAAGTAATGAAAAAGTAATCCCTGAACCCTTCAGGTTTTCTGCTTCAGAACCAGGCCAGGCCTTTTCTTTTAAGAAGCATCATGTTATGTGGTGAAGCACATGAGCTTCGAATAGAGTTAGGGGTTTTTGCTTGTCGGTTGGTTGGTTGGTTGGTTTTTATGTGTGTGTTTTGCTTGTGTGCATGGTGCAGAGGACTAATACAGGGTCTCTGCTCTGAACTACGCCCTGACCTTCCTTTTTTTTAAAAAAATTTTTTTTTGTTTTTTTGAAGAGCATCTCTATAAATCAATAAATTGCCCAGGATTGGCTTGAATTTGCAATCCTCCTGCCTCTGCCTCCACAGGGCCATGCCACTTGGTTGGCTAATGCCAAGCTCTTATGCTCACTTCATTACGTAGAAACTTCATGGTGGGAGCAAGAGTTTATTTTCTTACTCTCCCCTACAGAACACGTCTTTACAAAGTTTAGCATGAGTGTGTTCCTGTGTGCACACAGGACATCTTTCCAGTCACCTCCCATTTGTTCATAAATATTCATTGGGTTGCTGTGTTGTGGAAAGCTCAAGCCCAGTCCTGTGAACACAAGAGGACCACGTTCCCTCTCCTCCTGGTCTTCCCAGTTCACAATAGGGCCAAAAATTAGCTAACTGTACTATGATGTCTTAATAGGTTGTCTTTGGAAATGTGCTTTCTTCTCCTAGTAGGAACCTTAACGGATACAAGCATTCCTTCCTTGGTTGCCTGACTCCGCCTCAATTTCATGGTTCACATCTCAACATGACATCATGTGTTCCTGAACTGCTCTATTACTTTCAACATGGTTTAATGTCCTTATTTTGTCTCTATGATCAATATCTTTGCATTATAGCACTAGCATGACTTTGTTACGATTACTGGGTTAACTTTTTCCTTCCGCCCTTTTTTTCCTTTTGAGAATATCACATCTGTACTAACGCACATAATGTTAGTATAATACTATTAGTGGCAAATGGATAAATAACTGACGAGTATGCTTAATTTTGTGTCTGAAGTAGAGTAGAATTAAACTCAGAATAAATGTTTTTGCCAGCGCAGACTCTTTGCAATTTCTGAAACAGAAGAATTTTCATAATACAGAAAATGCGTACAGTCATCTAATATTTTCAGACTTCAATTAATTACAGTCTTCCACGGAAAATTATGTGATAGTATAAGCTTTCATCTAAGACATTTAATTCAAGTTTTAACATATTTCTAATGTATGACTAGGCATATTAATTGAAGAGTCAAATAACTGTAAAGGTTAAAGACTAGAGAATGTTGTAAGTGAGAGATGAGTGCTTGGGCTGCTACCTCTGCATGCACAAGAGCAGCTGGACCTGTTTTAGGATTAAAGGAATAGGTTTATGCGTGTGCAAACAAAATACAGATCTTTACCAGCAGTATTAAATGTCAACTAATGAACCATCCAATCCATGGAAAAGACTCAATATAGCATTTATATTACTAAAAGTAAATTTGTCCAATTCAAAGCAAGTAATTCATTTCACTTTTTTATTACTATTTCCATTGTGCCTTTCTCTAAAAGGGTATTACATCACTCATTTAGGTTATTTTTTATTTTAAGATCATAATCTTTTGCTTGAAATTTTATATAAGCTCTAGTTTTCTGTTGTTCAAAAATTCTCATGTTGACATCTTCAAATTATGTTGCTGTTTCATCTCAATTAATTCTGTACCAATAATTTATAGATAATTTTACTGACTTCTGACTTTAAGACAAATGTACTATTATTTTAAGTAAAAAATTTGAAATTACAAATAATATAATTTTAGAAAATGGGAAAACATTAAAATAATGTTTAAAAATTTGTCATTTTGGAGATATTCACTTTTTTTGTACACAGGTATGTTTCAAGTAACTGTATCTATTAAAAAGAAGATAGCATCAATATGCTTTATACAGTTTTGTATCAGGCTCTCTTCATGTAATTTTACATCAAAAACATTCCCAAATATTATTAAAATTTTTTGTACTATGATTTTGCATGACTATGTGATAATTAATAGTAGTCTTAAATTTGGGTCCTTACTTCCTTTATGAAATGAATATATTCATGTGTCAACAATTTTCTATGCTTATGAACTTAAAACAGATTTATTTTACAATGATTAGTAAAAGATGAACTTCTTTCTTATAGAAATTTCTAATATTACCACAGTATTCAATAGTATAAAATGTAAGTTCCCAACTTACGTTAACAATATTAGTCAAATAAATATTATACTAATCAAATTATAAATGAAAATATTCTTTTAATCACAAATATTCTTGCCAATTCTTGTATAATCAGCAGAGAAAGTAGCAGAGAAGTATGTGAATTTATTGTGTTATGTAGTATGGGTGGCAAAAGGTATAGATTGAATTACAAGATCATCATCATTAAATAATGCTGGCAAAGCTCTCCACTAAACCTAACATCAAGGGCCGAGGATTTAGCTCAGTGGCTTAAGCGCCTGCCTGGCAAGCGTGAGGTCATGCGTTCGATCCCCGGTACAAAAAAAACCTAACATCAAATAAGAAACAGGAAGTCTTAGGGTAGACAAAGGGAGGATGTTTGGGCCACTTTAAGACTTTGGTGGTGGGACAGACAGCTATTAAACCCGGTAGGAAGCCTGGGAGGAGCAAGCACTGAGAGGCTCTGCTAAGACAAAATCAGGTCTTGTTTCCAGAACAAGTCAAAAACACAGGACATATTTTTCTTTGTGACATATTTTGCTCAGTTCCACAAGTAGGTCTCCTACAGTCTTATGCTCTTTTCATCTACTTGATAAAACTGGTCCAAGTTTCCTCAGCTTTAAAAAGAGCAATGCATTACTTCCTTTCTAGGACTGCCATTAAGTTAAATGGTAGAAACTATTAGTGGTCGAGCCTTATTTATATTCAGCATAGATTTGCCAGGGCTTACACACAATGGAATTTCAATAACAGTTTTTTAAATGAATCTGATTAGTTATCAAGTCAGAGCAAAAAATGAAAACCAAAGGTCCTCTTCTGCAAAGTGTATCTAGTTTCCTACAGCCAAAAAACAAGGAAAACAGCAGGAGCAAAGCTTTTCATCATGAAAGCAGTAACCGTCGAAGAAGTCCGGTCTCTTGCTCAAAATAAAAACCCAAAAGTTATGATAGCGATGCACAGATATCTGAAGAGATGCGGTGCAGATCTTGGAACTCCTAGAATATCTCTGCACCACTTCCTCTTTTAATAAGATAACAAGTACCCTTCATGCCTTTATTTCATGATCCCGTAAAGACCTAAAAAGCAGTAGGTTTCTGGTAAGATGACATTGATCCACTTCAGGATTTACTGTCATCATTTCCATTGAAATCCAGACAAACATTGGGGCTCAAATATAAGCACAATCATAACACGACACGCACAGAATGTTTGGGACTGCTCAGAGAGGAGAGGGGTTGTCACTTCGTTGCTGAGATTCCTGCGGGAGTTGAGTGAAGACAGGTCATAGGTTATCAGGACCTTTGGCAATGGCTGAGCGAATACTCGAATACTCGTACAGTTGGATGCTGCTGTTAATTGATAAGAAAGTGCTCTACTGTGGTAAAAGATTTAAGATTCTGGCACATAACTCAGGAGATTATGTTAACAACTGGTAGGATGGATGTGTCTTAGAAGCTTGGAGAAATACACGGCCCATATTAATTAAGTAAGAAATTTAGAACAGCCATGAAAGATAAAGACAAAGACTGACTATATCAACATGCTTGAGAAAGTCTTTATGGAAGGATACAAAACAGGTTGGATGAACATAATCCACATGCTAGATGATCGGACGCTTTTTAAACCACACAATAAGAATTGTGCCCCTGAAAGGGATGACAGTGTCATTGAAAAGTCAGTGGTAATTGTCCTCTAGGCTATCTGGTAGGAGACAATAACAGATCATGTTGCAGAAATGGATTTGGGAGTAAAAATAGGAGTGATAGAATTTCTAAATATTGATACCAAGAAGTGGTACTTAAGGGCCAGAAGAAATGTGGATACAACCCTTGGAGTGAGCAGAAAGATAGGAGTAGTAATATGAGAAAAGCAGGAGTTTAACTTTAAAACTAGCATTAGAATAATAAATAGATCATGGAGTTTCTATAGGCAAGGTGGATGGGCGGCTATCCAGGGTCTTACTGATGTTTAACAAAGAAAAGGAGTCAAGACTTGGTAATCAGGAAGTTAAGGGCAGGTTTCCCCTGCTCTTCGCCCTTCCCCCAAATCATCTTTCTCTCTAGCTTCTAGAACTGATCTTTACTGAAGACTACTGATCGAAGGAAAGAAACTCTCAGGGGAGAACTACAGCAATACTCGGAGAGTAATTGAAGTAGTAATTTCTCCAGCCCTTTCCCAACCTGACCTAAGGCCATTACCTTAAATCGCAAAGCATTACGTAGAGAGGAATATGCAGAACTTTCGAGAAAAGCTACATTCAAAGTCAAAAGTGCAACTAATCTCCTAAAACCCGTCCCCTTCCTGTATTCCCTCTAACAGAATGGAGGTTTAAGAAAATTGGGTAATTACCCAAGTTTGGGCTTGCTGCTGGCTCACTTCCGGCAATTTGCAAGTTCATCACACTGCTTTATTCTGCTGTACACAACAGCTATCAAACACTGCCTCACCCACAAATATTTAAAGAAGGCAGGGATGGTGGTCTCTGGCATTTCTCCATTCATGACAGCTATAAAATATGGATTCTCACGGTGCATGACAGTACACAGCTGTAAACTTAACCAAACATTAACAGTTGAGAATTCCAGGGTAGGATGAGCAGATTAACACAGTCTTCAGTGTGAAGAATAACTATGAAAATAAAAAAATGCATTCACTTCCCTCTGTCTCGGAAAGAGGAATCAGAATCCCTACAAATCCATGTGATGCATGGATATCCATGTATGCATATATGGATTTAACTACGGAATTCTGTTAACGTTTTTAATCTAGATAATCATGCATTGTGTAGGGGTCCAATATAGAATACACAGAGTGTCACACTGGTCCATTATATGACGAGTTCACTAAGTGTGCAGCTGGTGGTCACTGCAACAATTTCACATTGAAGAGATCAAGCCTATCTTCCTACACTGTTTTGACATTTGCTCTGAATTGGAAAAATGATATGAGGTGAAACTTCTGTCTTATGATGAAACACGAAGCAAGTAAAACTGTAGCAGTAATTAATGTTTTCTTCATTGCCAAGAATTACAAGTTGCTTGTGTTTTATTCCTGAGTGTACTGCTGAGTGTACTGTGCCAATAATCTCAGCACTCTGGGAGGCTGAGGCAGGAGGATTCCAAATGTGAGTCCAGCCTAGGGAACTTAGTGACTCGGCATGATTATGTCTCAACAACAACAACAACACCCTAGGTAAAATTACACTAAAATTTTACTTCTGAGCATATCTTTTTAATATTTTTGTGGTAAAACAGAAAATACATAGAGGCTCTTCTGCTCCGTACCAAACTAAGCTACTTACTTGAAGAATAATATTAGTATGATTGTTAAGGATTGTGAGCTCTACTTGCCACATTTTAACACATTTTTTTTTTCAGTTTCAAAGGGCTACTGACAGGAAAATTATGTTTATTCAAAATTAGATATTTGACAGACTTTTTAAAATAAAAAAACAACTGATAGCATTTGTTCCTAGTAATAGATGCCAATCTTTAAAATGAAAATTAGGAATTTCAAAAATCTTAGCCTTACCACTGAGAGCTTGAAGTTAACAAGTGTCATTTTTGATGTTGTCTAAGGAAGTGTGCTGATATTTAAAAATCTTAAAAATATAGAGAACTGATATGTCTCCAAATGATTAAATTCACAGTGCTAATAAGTCGTATGAAAGTAATAGAACCACTCAAGAAACTCAAACTCCTGCAGAGTTTAGTGTATTAGTACTAAAATTCATCGATTCCTTTTTATATTCCACATTTCAACTAAGTTATAAGAGACTGCTGCTTGTTCTATTTTGATTTGGCCAAAGAATCATATCTGAATGTGCTCTGAAAGATTATTAACGTGCAGTCTTATTCAGCTGGATAACTGTGTGAGACTGAGTTTTCCTCAACTACTTTAATGACAACATATAAATAGGTTGAATGTAAAATGAGATCTGAGTATTCAGTGTCTTCGTTTAGCCCAGACATTAAGAAGATGTATAAAAGTTAAATACAGGACTGTTCTATTTACTAATTTGTTTCATTTTTGAAATATGCTTACTTTGAGTATACAGTATTGATATTAGTATGCAGTAGGTTTATTATTACTTTTAAATGAGTAGGTCAATTATAAAAACTTTCTAAGCATTAATTTCTCATATATAATAAATTACAATAGGCAGCCCACATAAGCAAAAGTTCTTTAGGGCTGTGAATACTTTTTTTTAAGAATGTCAATGGGTCCTGGGACAAAAAAAAAATGGGAGAAACATGACATTGTTTTGCTAACGTTGCTGGACAAACACTAATGTATATGTAGATTGGAGACTTTGGTGTAACCATGACTTTCCAGAGCATAAGACATAGATGCTATGAGGATTCAGGATTCATTTTTGCCCAGTGGACTCCAGGATGTCAGAGTGTGTTCTACAAAGTAAAAGACTATCAGATCTAGCACCTCTCAGGCTGTTTAGGTTTTGGAGACAGCACCCTTTGTACTTTGAAAACTGCTCTCTTTATCTGGTGACATAGAAAGCTTACAGGTTTGTATCAGTTGCAGAACAGAAAAAGGCTGCGTAAGCCAGAGTGGAACGCACGTGGCTGTGACTTGAGCCACAGGGGAGAGTCTGCAGTATTGGATAAATAAATGACTAGAAAAGGTGTTGGGTGAATTTTACTATAAACGCCAGTAAGACAATCATAATGTAGGTCCCAAGGTTTTGGAATGTGGCTATGGCAACTAAAATCTCAGTCACCTGGAAAGCACACCTGGAAAAGGCACTAGGAATCCATAAAGATGACTCATCTGATCATATGCAATCAAATGATTCCTATGCAAACACCATGGCCCATCATAATCTGAGTTTCTTTGCAAATCACTCTATAAGTCTACTTTCGTTGACTATGAAAACATGCCAGAAGTGGGAAAACTTATGAAGAAAAAGCTCATTTAGCTCATAGCTCTGAAAGCTCTCAGGGGAGACACCTCCACAAACTCACCTGTCTCAGGGAAGATGACACCACCATGGCTGGGAGCACATGTTGGGAGGAGGAAGAGGAGATTAAATCAGCAGAGAAGAGAAGCCGAAGAGAGACTCAGCAATGGGGCTCGGGATTTTGTCATGATTTGCTATCACAAGAACTGTCACACATTCCCACAGAAACAACCTTCATTCCTTCCAAGGGCAGTGCCCCTGGTGGCCTGGGGACCTCCTGCTGGGCTTCGCCACCTAAAGGTCCCACCACTTCTACACAACCAGTCTGCAACCTTCATACACAGGTATGTAGATAAGTTTTTGCCACGACTTTCAGCACCATCTATTAAAGCTGACTATCCATATACCTTTTGATCCAGCAATACTCAAAATCCTCAGTGTATAGCAAGATGAAAGACAAGGTTACAAGAGCATTCATAGCAGCGATAGAGTTAATAATAGACCCACACTGAATAAATTGTGTGCCATATTGTGAGTATTATCAAAAAGTTAAACTACTACAAACTGATAGATGTTATTATAAAAAATTTGAAGAAAAACTGGCAGATGTTATCCATGGTGATAAAAGCCAGCATATTGACTAGGATATGCAACTAGGGATTTCTATAGTATGCTATCTTTGATTTGAGAGAATAGTTAAATACTTTGCCAAAATTCATCAACTGTACATCTATACTGTGTGCATTCTTTAGCCCCTGTTGAAGTTTATTACAAGGTTCGGGCTTTTAAAAAAATAATACATAGTAGGAGAGGAAGTAGGAAATACAGTGGAAAAGGATGATACTTTACACCGGTTGCCAGAGAACTTTTCCAAGAAAGTATATTTCAATAGCAATGTGTTTTGAATGACCACAAAGAAATGAAGAAGCCATGTGAGTGAACTCTGAGATGTATCATGTTTGGGTTATTTGGGCTTGAGTGATTTGTAGTGAAAGGAAGGGTTGGGTGTCACAAATCACTTTGGCTGGGTACATTTCAAGCTATTGAGTGAATGACTCATGTGCATATTGACATTTCTGGTCTTAAAGTGATTGTTCCTTGTTATCTTTCCAGTAAATATACATGGCATATTGTAAAATGTTTCTTTAAAAACCTATCTACGAAGACTTCAAAAAAAAATAAATAAAACGAATTTAACACAAGGGCAATCGGTTTGCTCTGCTCAAAAGCTGAGTCTCATTTCATTTTAATCTTTCAAGTTCTGTGTATCCTACACAATTCTTAATGAAGACAGAAACCATCAGTTAATCAAGAATATAATTAATTTTCAAAGTGTTAATAAAAGCATAATCTGTTTGCTCACTGTCATTTATGGAAAAAGTTTTGTGCACATTTTATAGATACATATAAAAGTTTTTTATAGAGAGAAAGTCAGATTTAAGACCAACACCAGCAACCATGGAAACTAAACAATTGACAATAATGCTTTAAATCATTATATGACTCTCAGAGTCATAACTAGCCTAGGCTTGTCCATGAGGAACGACAAATGGAATTTGAGGTGGCTGAAAGGTATTATCAGATGGCAAAATAATATGATCAATGGCTGTGTTTTCTTCATTTCATAAAAAGCGAAACATGCACACTCTGAACTTTTGAAAACACTTCCATTTTAGATTAAAAATAGAAGTACCAACGTCATCACCAGCAGTAAAGCAATCACAACACTTTCCAGAACAACAGAATATATATTCAAAATCTTGGGCCCAAGCAGAATTTCTCTAAGAGTTGTAAATGATCCACAGTGAGAGACTGGGCCTGCTGTTTGGAAAGAGCTGCTTCAAAAGTAGGAGGCATTAAATGGTAAACAGAATCACAGCACTCCTATCTTTGCTGTTTCACTGACTTTATGTTAAAGCATCATAAATCTTGTTGACAGTTACTGCCACATCTGCTGGCACACAGTCAGCACCAGCCTGAAAAGAGTTTTGCACCATAGCTTGGGGCCATTACCTGCCCCCTGTTTTTCTTACAATGTATTTTCACCCCAGCAGGTAGCACCTCACAAGATCATTAATTTGCTAGGCAGCATTCCTTTCCATGGAATGTACTTTTGAGAAGGTTCTTACATGCAATAGTGTGCTGTACCTCCAGGAAGGCATCAGAAATTTAAGAGCAGCAGATCGATCTCTGCTGGTTGCTAAGGTGACTCAACTCTGTGACAAGATCAGTGGGGCCAGTGGTGATTATTTACTTATGTGAGTCCCAGGGAATCAGGACTGGCCACCACAATTTTAAGTGAGAGATAGCATGTAACGGGAGGAAATGTAGGAAGCAAACACTGTGGTCATGGATTCTCCTTGAGGAAAAGTCGGTAAGTGAGGAGACGCAGCATCATGAAATAACCAGTATAAACAAGCTATTTCAAAAATCCTCATATCTAAAAGATGCTGACTATTTCCTAATAAGCTTTTATTGGAACAAACTGTCTCATAGGAATTGATCATTTCTTCACAAGGGAATGGTGGACATAATCAATCAATCAATCAAACAAAGGTAGATCAAAAATCCAAGAAAACCTCATTCTTCATTAAATCTCAGTACATATTTCAAATATTGAGAACTCTGCCATTTCACTAATGATAATTTGTCAAGAAATGAAACCAAGAGAAACAAGAAGTGCTCTTTCTGTGAGACTATGGCAGCTATGGGCCAGGAGGAGGAACGGAGCCAATTCACCCTTTCATTGAGCCAGCAGATGTGCAGGCTAGGAGACAAGAGACGAACCCCCACCCTACCCTGCAAGCAATTGGCTGATTCAGAGGAACACAGATAGAGCTGATAGCAACTGAAACATAGAAACAATTTAAGGTTTGTATCGCTTGATTGACTTTGCAGGTCTAAAGCCAGTAGTCTGAGCATCTATTTAGAGGATAATAATATGCAATATAGCAACTATGGGGAATTTTCTTCTGTCTTGTTTTTGAAGTTCAATACTGTTCTCAGTGTTTTATTTTGCTCTGTTTCATTGTTTTATTCAATATTTTGTTTTGATTGATTGTATTGTGTTCTGTTTTGTTTGATTTAATTATGTCTGATGGCATGGGCAGCAATTTTGAAAGTAACATGAAGCATCATAGTAGCCATTGTTGATTTCCTATTATTCTGTTCTGAAGACCTGTATCATTTTCACTGTTTTGATTTGACTGGCTTTATTCGGTTTGGATTCATTTTCTTTAAAATTGAAGAAAAATAAATGAAAATGCTTCCCATACTTTAAAATGTGGATACAACTTATTTTTACCATTTTCTGGAGCCAGGACTAGTTGTTGGGAAGGCTGTTGGTTCTGTCGCTGGAAGGTGAGCTCTGACCTCTGCTTTTCTCGTGAAAATGAGCCACATTTTGGAAGTGTTTTGAGTACTCTGGAGTGCAAGTCCTGTGCGTATTTTAAACTTTATAGGACAGTATGATCATCTCACAGTCCTACAGTAAATCATGGCTACAATGGATCAAGATATACAAATCCTCCTATGAGATAGAAAAGTCAGACATGTTTATTTCCATTTTTACAGGTTATGAAACAAACCTGTCCAAGTCAATAACTGGTAATGAAGTACTAGGTTTCCTCTTGTCTTTAACACAGAATTGATAGCCATGAACTTATAGTCTAGCAAGCTAAAAACTAAAGATGCTGTTTAATAAATTCAATGGTCCTCAGTGTCCATGTCTACAGCCTTTCACATCAAAGCCTACTGAACTTGACAAGACAGCCTGGGGTGAGAAAATAAACCAGTCAACCTGCTGCGAATTTACTGTATTTTTCTTGCCCATGGAATACAATAATTTACTTCATGAGGAGTCACAAGACAAAAATAAATAAATAAACAAAGGAATGAAGAGTGAAGTAAATGCAGGCTTGGAACACTGGTTCCCACACACACTGAGACGCTATTACCTTCTGGTTCAAAGGTAGGTGCAATGACACCTCAGTCAAAAGATTCTTTGCAAAGAATGACATGGAATAAATAAAGAAAATGAGAGCCAGAAAGAAGGAATTCCCTGCTCTGTTCTACTCAGCTCTATTCTCCTTTTTCTTGGGGAAAGTTAGCTTTACTCCCTCCTACACTATTTCCTCAGTTAAAAAAATGCGCCCTCTTTCTTATCAATTTTCATTAAAGTAATGATTTAGGTCCCTGGTTCTCTGACTGAAACTTCCAAAATAATTTTGATGTTATTCTGTACTTCATTTCAAACACACACACACACACACACACACACACACACACAGTGTCACAAGGTCTGATTATTTAGCATTAAATTAACCTTATTTACAAAAGAAAGTCATAAGAGTTTTATATGTATATTTTTCTTGATTTCACTCAAACTTTTATGCTTAAATTAATTCATTTATTTCATTTTTGTTTGTTTGCAGTGTGTTGGATAACAGCATGGCTTCTAGGCTTATCGAGGAAGTTAAATTTCAGTATCTACCATAAACAGCATATTCAGTCTGCTTTCAAAAGAATGAAAACACCTGTTATGGTTTCTTGTTGATTGCTGATTTTCATATGAACATTTGGATTGAAAGTAGTGTTTACAGAGATAATATATATAAAATATTAAAAAAATCAAACTGCAGAAATGAAAAGCAAACTGTAAAATAGTTTATTTCACACAAAAGAAGGTGAATTTTTTTTTGAAATATTTTGGCAAAAGCAGTCCTAGAAGGACAAAAAATATATAAACAAAGAAATTTAAAAAATAACTCCCTATCTCAAAAAAAGTACAAAACCTAGTATTCAATCTCTGAGTGAAAACAATCCTGCTAATATGTCAGCTATTTTAGTTGCATATTTTTCATTTAAAACATGTAGAGAAATTCATTGCATGTCTGAGTACGCCTCAAATCCTACACACATTTTAAATTGCTATTTAAGTTTGATATAATTATTGATTTTGTAAATCAAAAGAGCATCTTTTTACTCTTCAGCTGATGCATAAATGTCTTGATTCTCACTTTGCTCAGCATTCTGTGATGTTTTACTCTTAGCTAGTTACGGTGTTGTGAAGTAAAAACTAAAAGGACTCATCATCATCGAAACAGAAAATTTAGCCAAACCATAACTAATTAATGTATTTATTAATGCTCAGCTAGTTATCAATGAAATTGAAGCATCCCCGTGCATGGCTCTGAATAATTTCCTTCACAGCACTGACATGTTGAAATATGAAATAACATCTCAAATCCAATTTCTATAGAAGTTATATTTTTATCCATTTGATTCTCTGTAACTTCCAAAAGACTTTTAATCACAAATTTATTATCTCTTGCAGGAAATCTAAAAATGGATTTCACTGATACTGGTGATTTTTTTTCCTTTTCACTCTTTTAGCAGGATACTGAAAACTTGAATATTTAGTAAGAAAATATGTTTTATGTAGTATTTGCTTAAAGAAGCATGAGTCACGGAAAAAGTTAGTATGCTAAGAACTTGAACTATCAAAAGAGACTTGCAAATTACACATTCTACATAAGAAAAAGAATGAGTGCTTTTTGTAAGAAAGTATTTTGGGGGATATTGTTATGTTTGTGTTTCAACCACAGAAGCTGAATTTTACAAAGAGCAGACAATTCTTTCATTAAAACAGAACCAAATTACTAATTTCAGTATTAATGGTTAGCTTTGACATGTTTAAAAAGGGTAGAAAGTCCTTAATAGACCTGTCTCCAACTCTGAAATGAACAACTGCTCAGGGAAATGGAATTGCTCAAAGATACATTTTCTTTCTGCCAATCTGTGAAATATAATATAATTATTCTTTTTTAATGAATGTCTCAACGAGGAACAATTTTTCAGGGCTTGAACAGGTAAAATGTAATGATAATGGGAGCAGCTCTGTAAATAAAAGGATGAAATGAGATTGTTACTTTGTGCCATATTATAGGATAATTAGAATAACAGTGTGGCATTCATCAGGCATTTGAACTTTCTCAAAAAAGCTCCCCTGGGCTCATTTAAATTAGTCATGTTTATCCATGGAGATTTTAGTCTTATTTTAAATGACTGTCACTTTATAATATTCAGGTTTCAATATTTAGCTTAATCCGACTAATAGCTGACACTGTACAGCAGCCAATAGTTCCTGCCTGCAGCAGACACTTAAAAAACTTTATAAATTTGTAGTTTACCAAAAGATAACAATGGAACTGTTTTTATCAAGCCAGAAGAATGATTATGCAGTGTAAAGGGGGTGTGATCTATGTGAATCTCTATCGATTTCCACAAAAATGGAGTAGGCTGGATACAGTCCAAAAAGCTACCATTCATATGTTAATTAGATCTATGTAATAAAAGACTATATTCATGGAAAGTAAATTCATGGCAAGGGAACTCTAGTGATTAGTTGCTTTGGGTAACCCAAATTCATTACCCAGTGATAATTAAGTAGATGTCAGGATTTGATTCTTTTAAGAAACAGGTTCCTTTTCTCTTCTTGGACACCCCTAGCCCTCTTTATAGTTAGGTAAGTATGTGCAAGGAGAACCAGGTGCTAGATGCTATTTTAGCAAAACCATAACTGTTGTAAGAAAAAAATATATAAATACAGATAAAATAAAAGTTTCATATCCATCTAGTATTGTTTGAGATCTATAAAGGAGATGTCATTCCACAAGATGGTGCCATTGAAGTTTCATTCGCAATGATGGCACAGTTTTCCTTGGTTATTGTTTTTAATCTTGATAGAAACACCATCATTAATACTAGTGGAAAAAATTAGAATCATGACTTATGTTTAATGCTTAACATAGTTGAATTAGTTCCTTTTGGATAGTTCTTCCAGCTTTTAGTTTTCAAGAATCTAACCTAATTTGTTGTCACACATCCCAATAACAGGAAAAATCATTACAAATTCCCTGGGGAATATCTACCACCTGAAATAAAATCATCACCCTCAAAGGACAAAACTGCTCTAGGGCTTTATATTTAGAAAATATGTATGGATAGCTTTACACTTGGAATATGAGTCTTTATTCAGTGTCACTTAGATTCATGGTCTACAAGTGCTACTTAATTAATCAAAGTTTGTGTAATCAGAAGATATTTATTTAATGTGAAAATCTGTTTTATATTTCTACCACTTTTATATTTCTAAAGTTGTCTTGTCATCTTAACTTGGGTAGAACAGCTGCTCTTGTTTTTAGAGGACATAGGACTGGACACAAATGTCACAGAAATAAACAAGATGATAATTCCATCAATTAAATCAGACCACAACATGTATGGAAAAATCTATCTCTGCATTTACAGTTATGGGAATGTAGATGTTCTTAGAAAAGCATTTAGTATTTTGCAAACAGTGAAGACCTACTGCCTCAGAAGTCCTATGAGAGGCATAGCTTGAGCCTTGATTAAAAACTCCAAGTAAAAATATGTGCTTTTATAAGATAGGCAAATAAGACTGTCTGGTCTTAATTTGAAAAAATAATTTTATATTAAATCTTCCTTTTAATTGCTAGTTTATTTTTATTACTGTTTTATAAACTTTAAAAGCTTCTTTTGAAATATGTAAAGTGCCATCATACTGTTGCAGGCAGTTGAGTTAGTTAAAATTATTATAGACAGTGAGACAGGGCTAGGTCCTCCATGGAGCCACTACAGACACCTGGAAACTGCCAGGAAAGCTGACACCTCCTGCTGTGGACCAGGCCTCAGGACAAAAGGCCAAACAAATGCACCCAGATCCTGAGGATTGACACCCTAAATAGTTCCCACCCCCCTAGGAAAGAGTCAATACTCTGTAAGAATGCCGGCTTCCTACATGGCTGGCTTCCCATTTGTCCCTAATGTAATCAATTTTACCTGAACTATTGATCTTATTGGCTACTATAGTTATGTCCCACCTTATGCCCATCTGCCTTGTGAGTTCCCAGTCTTCCCCTACCTTGAGCCCGTGGTTTTACTCTATAAAAGTCCCTGGAAAAGACAGAGTCCTTGGCAATCAGCTCTGGACCCCTTCTGTCTCTCTTCAAACAGCTTTCTTTCTCCCAATAAATAAATTCTACTCTTCACCTCCGTTGTTCCTAAAATTCATTCTTTGGTTTTAGAGAAGGCGAACTCAGGGACATAGTAGCTTGGGAGTTTCATTCCACTATATCAATACTAAATAATCTTAAATTGCAAATCACAATTTTGCTATTTAGGTAGCATTATTATTTGCATTATCTATCATGGAAAATTGTCAAAGAAGACAGTTAAAAACATACAATTAAGAAATTATTTTGCAACATCTCTTTAAAGATGTTATACAACAAATGTTTGGCTCTATCTATTTTCAACCTGTGAAATTACCATGGTATTAGTATATGCATATATTTTAGTGAAATACAACATCTCAAATGCCATGATCTTTTTTGAACAACTTTAACATCCAGGTATCATAATGCTGCATGAAATCTCTTTCTTGTTTCTAAATTTAATTGATTTAATCACTGAATTTAAATAGTTGGAAATTATTCTGCTTGCTGGGATTTGAATGCCAAATACATCATCTACAGTTCTAAAATGAATATTGCATTTATATTTAGACAATTTAAAACATTGATTTCTAAATTACCCTAAATAACCCATAGAAATACCTGGAAACACTGGTAACAATGGATGACAAATGTCCATTACCATAAAATTTCTGATATAGCTAACTGCTACAGGACACAGAAAGTTTCAAAGTCTTCCTATTTAAACATACTTTGTGCAGTTATCTGGGCAGTACAATGCACAGCATACCCAGGTTAACTCAGCTCGTGGGTCTCATTTGATCCAAGAAGACATTGGCATAGTTATGTTCATTAGCTTTAGAGGAAAAATAAAACTCAATTTATGACAAATGTTTGCAGCTATTCTTTCATTTATTCTCCTTGATAAATTTGCATTGGATTGACTTGCTTATTGATCTTCATAGTTTTGAGGAGGTTAAAAAAGTAATGATCACAGAGACATCACTTGATGCAGAAAAACTCGACAGTCAATCAGATACATAGTCTCTTTCTCTGGCTCATAAAAACACAACAGCTGCATAATATTCTAAGCTATGACTTTGCACAGAGAAACCAAATAAGGTGGATGGAGGCACACTTTGTGTGACGTAGTACGTGGGAAAGCTTATTTTTTTAGGTGAGATCATACCTAGTAAATGTCATACAAATATGATTAAGAATTCAAATGTTCGCACTGACTGGACTGTGCAAAAGGTAGGAGGTGGAGGTAGTTTTACTCTTTTTATTATTTAAGCAAGGTTATTACAAAAGGATCGATTGCTATTATAAATAATAAAATCAGCATTCTTAACCATAAAGAGAAGACATTGTAATAATGTGCAAAAATAAATAAACATATAAATATACAGACCTACAAATACGATGATTGAAAAATACAGCGAATATTTAAAAATTTTTAAAAAACTATTACAGACAGTATGACACACTGTCATTAATCCCACTCACAATACTGCCCCCTGCTTTCAGCGTAGTAATCACATCATTCTAGCCACTTTCCGGAGCAGTGCTGGATCTTTCATTTGTCTTCCATTATGCTGCCATCTCCGCTCCATGTCCAGAGTCAACTCAGTACCCTTTCACGGTCATTTTGACTTTGGCAAAGAACCAGCAGTCACATGGTGCCGTCTCTGGTGAGCACAGCGGATGAGGACATGCCGTCCTGTTATCAGAAACCTGTCTTTCTATTGGATGATATTTGGCAGCAGAAATCCCTCTATTTCTCATCATCCCTCGTAAAGAGACTCATGAGAGGATTTCCAGAGCTGCTCCAGAAAGTGGTAAGAATGAAGAGATAAGTGTGTTAAAGGCGAGGGAAATATTTTGAAGGCGATGAACTACCAGGTATATTTTGCTGTAATGATTTGTTAAAAAGTTTAAGCATTCACGCTGCACTGCTGTCGCTGTGTGTACGTGTGTTTGTGCGTGTGCTCAGCTTTAGCATACTCACCAGTGTACCTGCTCAACCCTCTCATTTTTCAAGTCAGTGCTTGCTGAGCTCCGTGAAATTCTGATCCAATTGAGGAATTAGTGTTGGTGAATGTGAATGAAATCATTGACAATTTCCTGGATGACATAATATGTTAATTAGTTTTAGAATAAGCTTTCCTGTGACAAGTACCTGGCTAGCTGTACCCACATCCCCGGCTTACAGTCACCTAGTTAATGAGGTTTCAAGCAGGAAGTCCAGCTGCTCCTGGCAGCACCTCCCCTAGCTTCTGGCCAAGGCTTGAAACTCTATGGTTTGAATGTAATTACTTTTGCTCAGTGTTTCTCCAACTTTTTAAAGCTGTCAACAACTGTTCTCTTTGCAACTGAGGCAACATTTTAAAAGGCAGCAAATACAGGATCAGAGTTGTATTTGTATGAATGCATTTTAAAGTTCAAGGGGTGAAGTTTGACTCTACTTTTTAGTAGAGTCAAACTACAAGAATAATGGGGTATTTTGATAACAGTTCTATTTTTTGTGATTTCCATGTGTCATTTTGATTATGTGATACTGGGACTGTCCTGATACACGTAGATATGTAGTTAAGTGATAGCAACTTTTTATATTGCACTTGGTCATTGTGAACTATTGTGATTCCACTCCTGGAGCCTGGGATCCCGGATTTGCTTCTTCAAAGCTAAATTTGAACAATAATGGCTCACTACCCTTGAGACAACCTCACATATTGAATAAGAAATACTTGTCAAAGGTGCCAATTTTAATACAGTTTTGCAACTTAATCACTAGTAATTCATGATATAATGCTACTTGCTGTCTGGTTCAGTGAGTCTCTCAAAGTTTAAATTACCAGATTTATTTGACTCTGCACATGGAACAAAATTTTTCAGTTTTTATGGCTACCTCCTAACTTATAGTTGGGAGCATGTTTCAATCCAGTCTGCACAAAAACCTTGATGTATGTATCTATCTATATCTAATCTATATCCATAGCTACAAGACTATTATTTGTTAAAGCTAGCTAGCAAATGTGGTTTTTTTGTGAATAAAAATGCTCCTTAACATCCTCTAAATTTGTATTGGAAACACTGGTTTTTCTTTTTTTTTTTTTTGGTACCAGGGATCGAACTCACGACTTCACACTTGCCAGGCAGGTGCTTAAGCCACTGAGCTAAATCCCCAGTCCAGAAAACACTGGTTTTTCTATCAGGTTTTCCCTTCAAACTATTGCTATTTGTTGTTTCTTTTTTGTGCCAAACAAAATTATCTGAATTTTCTGGCTTTTAGTTAGATGATGTTCATGTATGCTATGCTGGTAACATGTTTATTTGTAAAATTTTCCTATTAAATGTGAAGAGGCACATTCTTTTAAATAACAACGCAGGACTATAGACTTTTTAATAAATACCACATTTATATATGTGTGTATGTGTGGATCTCTCTCTCTCTCTCTCTCTCCCTCTCTCTTTCTCCAACTGAATATAAAGAAAGGAAACAAAGAGGAAAAGGAAGACCACAGAAAGTTGTTTTTATCTGATAACGCAATTGAATTATCTGAGAATTCTTAATATGGTAAACTCTTTATAAGACACATTTTTGTGAACTTTTATTAGACTATTTTATTGCTCCAAAATAAAGCACTGAATTTGAATCAAATTTTTTCAGAACTGTTGAAGAATTACAGTTATAATTCAAAGAAGCACGGTATGAAAAATAATGTTTTAGCTGAAGGCCTTTATATCTTTTAAAATGCAAATCTGCTACCTTCATCTGCAATCAGTCATTTATACATTAATGTGAACGAATTTATTAGACATCTTTCTGAGGTTAATTTAGATGAGGAGGAGGTAAAGATGAACTCAAATTGAAAGACATGGGAAAGATTAAATATTAAGGCAAGGAGCACAGAAGATAAACTTGGCCTACTTTATAGTTTTGCGTGAAGACCATGCCATCTATACATAATACACTCATTTGTATTTACAAACACACACACACACAAAGACAGTGTCTAGGGAATTAGACGTGTGTGAGTGTGAATATGTTTCAGAATTGCATGCAAACAGTTCCACATATTTCAATGGAATAATATAATTAAATGAATTACTTATAATTTTGTTTACTCTGAATTAAACCTGCAGGAAAAGTTCCAACCTATAAATTTATTGAATATTCTATTCTTATGCAAGTGTCCTCAAAATGTGAGTGGTCTTGGAGTTTCAGATCCTACCAAGTTTAATATTTTGAGATTTTGATGCACCAAACCTAATTTTGTCCCATGTTATTTCTTTAAATAAATCAAAAGGACCTTAAGTTTTTTTCTTCAAATCCTTCTAGTAGATAAAATGATTTATCTCTATTATATGAATTTATACTTTCTCTGCACTACTCCAACAGAAAAACTTTTCAAAATTTAGAAAAACCTACATCCATTCCAAAATACAGTAGAAACATTTTACAGAGGGATAATGTGACAAAGTGTATTCTTGTGTCACAAACCATGAATGTGCCCACTTTCTCCTTTCTCAGTGCTATAGAGACTTGATTCTAATAGTTCCACAGTAGGAACAAGAAGATAGTGGGGTAAAAGAAAGCATTTCCTATATGCATGAGAAGGAAGAGTTTATTACGATTGCTGTAGATAGTTTGCGCTTTACTTCAAATTTGCGTTCCTGAGAAGAGTGTGCCAAGGGAAGTGAGTGAGGGCAGGCAAGTTCACCGCAGGGAGCACAGTCCTGTGTCTTAGATGCTGACAACAGCTCAGTGAGTGAATAACACTGACCACTGAGTCACTGAGAGTCGCTGGTTAGTATCTGCAACCTTACTTGCAAAGGCCATGCCTCATATTAGAATATAGTGATAGAACGATAAACCTGGAATATTTTGTATTTATTGTTTTATACATGTATAGTATAAGACTTTTGTAAGGAGAGAACCAATAAATACATATATAGTGCATAATAATATAACCTGTATAATTGAGAGTTTTTAATTTGATCTGAGTATGGTCTTTAAGCTAATTCTAACTCTTAAAAAAAACTTTTATTACACTTAGGAATCCACTTGTTGCACACTTGGATTGTAAGTTAAATATGACAATATTAATGTGAATGGCTTCTAAAAGGTAATAATTGTATTTATTTTCCCACTCATCATTAATTCATACAGGACGAATTTTAAATTTTATGTTTCTTCTTCAAAAGTTTACTTTTCTTCATAGTTTCATAATCATGTTGCCTTCTGAAAATAAAGTGTTTTAATTGATTTGTTGTACTATGCTGCAGAATTATTCAGGTTTATTTTTACATTTCAGGGGCATCCAAGCCTCTGTCATTAGTAGGTTGCAGTGAGCTTTGTTTTCAAGAGGTTAACATTGTCCAACAATCTAGCACAGTAGCAATCGATCTGTGTCATACTAACGGTATTAAATTCTATATAACAGAGGCACTAAGCAGAAATATTGCCCACTACCAGAAAGTCCACATACCTTCTTATTTATTTGTATTGAGGCTTTAAGGCTGTGACCTTATATTTTGTCCTTAATACACTGAGTTGAGACCATATATTTTCATATCTCCCAGTGCCATCAATAGCATTAGATATATTCTAGAACAAGATATATAGATATAGATATAGATATAGATATAGATATAGATATAGATATAGATATAGATATAGATATAGACAGATATAGATATATATATACACAAATGATGGGCATAGATATAGATATAGATATAGATATAGATATAGATATAGATATAGATAGATATAGATATAGATACACACAAATGATAGGCAAAATCACCACTACAGTATCTTTGCTTATTAAATCTATCAGGAAGAATTAGGTGTCATGTAACATTGTGAATGTTATTAAAACACATTTAAACATTCTTTTCCATAGTTTTTGTATCTTATTTTGTTTTCCTGTGCTCTATTTTCCAGATCTCCTAGTTGTTCTTCCTAACTTTTGAGAAAAATGGAAGCAGATAATAAAAATTTATCATGCAATATTTAAAAATTTCCTTATAGATCATACTTCGAACAATAGCTTAATATAAAATAACTAATATATCATAGCCTGACTAGAAGGAGTCCAAAACCAAATCTCTTACAATGCAACATTGGAAATATCCTCACAATTCCTTTATTATGGCCACTCAACATCCTGACCAGAACTATCACATTCCAGAAGAGCTTAATATATTTTATAACCTTAATATTATTTTATTTTGTGTGGAAAACCCTCCTGTGGGAGAAAGAGAATAAAGGAGAAAAAATCTAGGAAAACCTTATATAATTTTAAGTCTATTATGACATAATTTAAGCACACATTGGTATCAAATAATGTGAAAAATATAACTGTATAAACAGACCCTTCATGATAGCATGTCTTAGTTAATTTTGTTGTTGTTGTTGTTGCTGGGGCAAAGTCCCCAGCACCCAAAATTGAAGGGGAAAGGTTTATTCAGCTAACAGTTTTCAGTTCATAATTGGCTGGCTCCAAAGCAAGGTGGCTTGGGAGAGAGCGATTCATGGTGCCCACAAGACATCAAAAGTGGCTGAGGATGTAGCTCAGTGGCATAAGTACCTGCCTGGCAAGTGCGAGGCCCTGAATTTGATTCCAGCACAGAAAACAAGACAAACAAAGAAAGAAACAAAAAAGACATCAAAAGCAACAAGGAAAAGGAAACATGACTCTTTCTGCCCCTTTTATTATATGCTGGCCACCCACCCTAGGGCAGGTGTATGATTCATACCCTTATCCCAGCCAGAACTATGCCACACCAATCAGTGGAGTGATTCACTAATCACATGCCCTTAATCCCAATATTTTTAATCCTTGCATTGCACTACAAATCTATCACACACTCTAGATTCAGCCAACTCCAAAAAAGTCTCATGACTGCATAAGGCTTTGGGGGACATCTGGACACAAACCACAACATAGTGCAATGGAAAACTGTTTTTAAGGTAGCCTTTAAACATTTGTGGAACAATCTGTGGAACGCTTCATTGTTGGAAACCCTACCTTGACTTGCAAACTTCAACTCTTTGGCATCCGTGAGTGTAGTTCTTTTTTCAGAGCCTTTTTTCTCTATCCGTCGATGGCTTCTTCTTTTCTTAGACTCTCCCCAAAGATTGGATCCTCCATGCATGCTTGGTATATTCAAGATCGCAATTCCTTCCAGGGAGATGTTCATTAAATCTATCTGTACTCCATCACACTAAAGCAAAAGGAAAAGAACAGAAATTGTCAGATGTTTCTCTTTCCCTCTTTGGTTTCTAGTTTTTTCACTTACTCTCTAATAAGGGCTTTTACATTTATAATCCTACCATTTCTAGATAAATGCTTCAAAAACACTTAAATGCTTATCCTCAATGTCAATATAAAATATAAGCAGCCAACTAACATTAGCCAGTTATCACTTATAATCCTTAAAAATGTTGAAATTAGATCACCAGTATGTCTTTGTTTATAGAAAACCTTTTAAGAGAGACACACTATTATCTGTACACACAACCAGCTGCAAATTCACAGCCTGCTACATGGTGGTTAATTCCCGCCAGTGTGGTTAAATTTCAGGCAGTAATTTTAATGATTGTCACTTAATGCAAAGCAGTGCACATTACAAAGCATTATGGGGGAAAGTGAAAAACTAGTCTCTGTGACTCATGATTTCTGTATTTTGGAGGTAAGGGCAAGAAATGAAGTAGCTGAAAGATTTATAGAAGAAAAGTACGAAACAGAACTTCAGATGATCTCAGACTTTTGAGAGACCAAGCAATACACCAAAGGCATGGGACACACAGTTGTCCAAATGAACATGGAAGACCATGAAGAGTGAGAGAAAAGACAATGGTTAGCAAAAACAAACACAAAAGACTAATCATTCAGACCTTTTGGTTTACTTGGTGATGGAACATTTTGTTGAAAATAAAAAATATGGAGACCATTAAGAGAGACTGCTTTGCTGTAATTACTGACTAGAGTCACTTTTTAATTTTGAAAAATTTTCTAATCTTTGCTGTTGATGGGCTTGTGTGGAGAGTAGTAAAGCTACACTGTATGTTGTGAATCATTCTATGGTTCAGGTTTTCTAAAATAGGAGTTAAAATTCATGTATTCCAGAAATCATTCTATTGTTGTGACCCAATATTGGAGATTATAAGATGATTAAGAAGACATATAATTTTTGTTTTCAAGAGGACTTTGTCAGTGGTAAACAGCTCCTAAACTGAAGTATATCTAGTGCGAGGTTGTTTTATTATTCATTTGTTTTTACAAAATAAGTCATTGATAACTAACCTCGTTTCTCTAGGAAATGAGGACACTTTTAGACTTATAGGAGGTAATTGGCTATCAAAATGAGAACAAAACAAAATTCCCTCTTTCTCTGCATTCACTTCATCATGCTGAATCTAGGATTACATTTCCTCACCAAAAAATAAAAACTGTGAAATAAAGCAAGACATCTTGAGCCTACTTGGCAGGGGCAGAAACAAATTCTAGAGGAAGTGCCAAGTTTTCATTCGCTTTGTCCCAACGAGAGTGAAAGCAGGGTCTGGATGATTCTTTCTATTTTTTTTTCCCAAAAACAAGTGATTTTTTTGGCCTTTCCTTCTCATGTATTAAATGAAAATGATTTCTTTTTACTAAAGAATTCTGCTCATGTGTATACTCACTTACTGCTATATATTCTAGATAAACAGATATTAATTTCATAATTAAAAGTAATCTTGTGTAAATACCCTGCAGGCCTCAATGAATCAAACACATACTGTGTGTCAGGCCTCCTACTGTCTTCAAGTGGAAAGTACTGGCTAGATAATTAGATAGTACATATTTTTTAACCTTATTTGCATGCATATTATATCTTTTGCACACTGACAAGCAGCAGTAACAACAAAAGTCAGATTACCACAGGGAATTCCCACAAAGAAGTCTTCATTCCTTATAATTTGCAGCCTAAATTAAAATAATTTGATCTTTGACAAGGATGAAATGTCAAGCAGAAGGGGGTCCTCTACAAGCCACGGCCCGTGGCTTCTGAAATCTGCCTAATTTATGTCAGTCACTTCTTAATACATATTTAAGTATTACACGAAAAAGATGATAAATATGCAATCTGACACCTTTGGTATTTCCCTGCTGTTAATTTATAAAGGTCTGGCTTCCCCCAAACTGACTAAAATCATTTAAATAACAGAAGAATCATGAAATAAGCTGGAGTCAGGGCCTGGCTTCCATTTTCACTCAATATTGAACACAGCAGGAAGTACACTAAGACAATTATTTGACTAGGCCTCAGAACCCCACTGTGACAAGTTACTTTCAGAATTAGTGAAGGAGAATTCCTTTGTTCATCTGCAGAAAGAGAGCACATGTTGTAAATAGATTTTTTTTTCTTTTTAATTGAACTGGTAGAGTTATACGCAACAACGGAAAAACACCAGGGTAGGCTGTTTTTCATGTTTGCACCGTTCGGAGCCATGTCATGTGTCATTTTGAGGAAACAGAGCAAGTCATTCTTGGAGAAGTGAAAAAAAAATTCTCAAGAAGTTGCCAAGAACAAGGACTGATGAAGAACATTGATGTTCCTTTGAGAGCAGGACAATGTACTTAAATACATTGCTATTTATTAATGATTTGTTTCCACTAGTTCTTGACCTCAGGCAACCTTCCTCTGTTTGCTTTAACATTATGTTCATTAGTCTGGAAAATTTCAGAGCTAGCGCTGATGGAGAACAGGAGTTGGAGCACACCAGCTGAGTATACGAAAATAAAAGCTAAGGTGAAGGCTCTGAAATATAAACATGTTATAATACAGTGTCAGATAACATCTTCATCATCTCGGAAGATTTATGACTTTAAAAAAGTAACTACAGAGAAAAAGCATATAAAAGTTTAAAAACTAACAACCTCAGTTCATCAGTAAATCCTGGTTATTTTTATTATGTAGGAAAAGGTTATTAACATATAGTACTAGAGAGCTATTTATAGAGTGTGATCCTCTGAGGCCATGGCTATCTACCTAGTGAAACATAAACATAGCTTTATAGATAGTAGGAGGAGAGAGAGAGAGCAAAAATTGTGCTGGGAAACCATTGTATTGTCTTTAAGAATTCTGTTTGCCAGCTTATTGGACACTAAGATTCCTGTCTTTCAAATCCAGGTAACTTGTGTTGTGCTATATACTGTTTTTCCTATAAAAGAAACCATGTGCTATTTAAGCTTGTGTGTTTTAGGTACTTTGCTTAATATTATGGTCTCAAAGTGCATCCATTTTCTACATTTAACTCAACTTTATGCTTTATGGCCGAGCAGTACTCCGTTATACATAAATACATGTTTTTGTCCATTGATCTGTTGATGAACATATAGGCTGTTTCCTACATTTAGCTATCATGAATTTGTTAATTCTTGAGATAAGTGAGCTTTAGAAAAGTACACAATCATCTAGATCATTCTCGATATTTTGGGATGGAAATTCTTAGCTTTAAAATCTACCATCTGTGATGGTTAAAACTGACTTTTCAAGTTGATTGGCTTGAGAGCCATCTAGGAGATTTTTAAGCATGTTTCTGGCAGAGCGTTAGCAGGTGATGGGGGCATAACCTCAAGGACAGTATCTGGTCTTTCCTAGCTGGCTCTTTTCTGGCTCTCTGCTTCCTGGATCCCATGAGCTCAGCAATTTTTCTCCACTAGGTCTTTGTGCTCTGGTACGTTTGCTTTGGGGCAAGAAACAGTGGGCTGAAATCTCTGGAACCAGGAACCAAATAGATCTTTTCCCTTAAATTTTGAATGTCAGATATTTTGTAAAAGCAATAAGAGCTGGCTAATACAACATACTTCTAGACTCACCAACAACAACAAAAAAAGACTGAAATCCTGGAGAACAAGTTTTCTTATTCTCTCATTTACTTTGAAACAGGGATTCAGGAATCTATCTGTATTTTATTTTAATTTTTCCCAATATATTTGTTTCCTTAGATTTTAACACTTTGCACTAACATAATTTTTATTTCTCTAAATGCTTAAAGAATATGGCCCATTCAGCCCTGAAGGCATGACAGTACCCCTTGACTTCGTAATCTTTTGAAGAAAACTAATGCAGATAATGCTTGCACAATGCTCAGCGCCAAGTGTGAGCCTGGGTTAAGACAGATAAATCTCAGCTATTAGTGTTATTATTAACTGCGATCCCAAGATATTTATATCATTCCCAGCATTTATCCCCTTCGGAAGGAGGTTTCCATGTGAAAGAGGAGACCGAAATAAAAAGATACGCAGAAAATGACTTGTGTTTGAAGAAGCTGCCAATGAAACATATATCCATTGCTTGAGGTTCTGTTGTTTCTTATGTGGTTTGTTCCCTATTATATATTTTTCAAACCATAGTTGGTGTAATTTTAGGCCACAAAGGAAGCAATAGCAAGCAGAATCAAATTTCCGAATTGCTGTTTTTGTTATATTTAATTATGAATCATCCTTGAGGGTAAAAAGGCATATTCTACTAATATGATAGACTGGATTCATTAAAATGTGAGCAGAGAGGCAGATTTGGCATTGTTATCACACACACACACACACACACACACACACACACCCCAAGAGATAGAGTAATACAATGGGGAGTCCACACAGCTTGAAGTGCTTGCTAACACAAGCTGGTATAATGCAGAACCAGGATGCCAGACTTGGGAAACATGTAGGAACACTAATCTAAGAAATACAACTTCCTTCTAGTTGTCCAGTTTCTTGGTGAGTGTTCTGAACAGTTTTTCTATGCAATATAAAAAGCTGGAGAACAAAACAAGTCGGTTTTATCATATTTAGAACTTTAAAATGGAGTGAGGTGGGAAAGGTGAGGTAAAAGAATTAAGACGTGTCTTGTACGTGGAGCAGTTCTCTATGATGTGTGTAATCAGTATGTACTGCAAACATGTAAGGTACTAGTAAAAATAAAACTTGTAAAAAAAATCAATGTTTTCCACATTTATTTTCATTCAAATCTCTTTTGCCACCTAATGCACTTTATTCTTGCCCTTTTTCTTTTTAGCCTGGGGCACACATACTACTTCCTTATAGCTCAACATCTCTTCTGTCTGCAAGGGACCTGCTGAGCGGAGCCCAGAGACGGGAGCATGTGGGTCTCCAACTGCATTCCGTCAAGGCCATGCTCCTGGTTTTGAATATTTTTTAGTTTCTATTACATATTTTTTGACATACACTCTGAGAATAAATGATGCTCAAAATCCACCTTATAAGGCAGTTTTATGGAAGTAATGATTTTGAATGCAAAGGGAAATTGTAGCTTCAAAATAAACAGTTTTGTACGTATGTTGCTACATATAACCATGCACAGAACAAGTATATAACTGCCTCGTTCAATATAAGTGACACAATAGCTATGTTATATTGTATGTTATTAAATATATATGGACTATTAATGATATTTATTATTATTATTATTCATAATTTATATTTATGTAATGCACAATCACAGATAGACGGTCACGAATAGTAATCTCAATAAATCCGTTTTGAGTCTGAATCTTTCACCTTCTGTGTGATCATATTCCTTACTAGTAATATGGTCTAATTTATTCACCAAGGTCTTTTCCTATGCCATAACAATCTGGCCCACTTCTAATAATTAAATTTATTTTTCTAATCATGATGAGAAAAAAAGTACATCATCATCACATTGGGATTAGGATCATTTTGAGTACTGCATTATCAAATAGAAAGTTAGCATACCAGAGGCTGTTATATACTTTTGTAGCTCATAACTACTTCTATTTACCAAATTATCACTTGAATATGGTCCACTAATGACCTGGGTTTCAGGGAGACACTTATGCATTTATTTTTTAAAAGTGAACAGTGTCAAGCCAGCATTTCTCAAGTCATATCACTTGGTCATTAAGTATTCATGTTCCCTAATTCTGTTACTTTGTTTTTGTCTTTACCATTTGTCGAAATATAACTTTTTCTTTTTCTTTAATCTTTAAAATCTCAATATGTCATTTTCTTTTATAATATGTCTCTAAAATTTTGACTCCTACAGTGCTTGTCTATTTTTGGTAGACCTATTTGCCCAAAGTCTTTTCAAAGTATGTCTTTTCTTATTATCTTTGCTCTCTTTCTTGGCATTTTCACTTCCTATATATGTAGCCGGAAATGGCAACTTTGGGAACTAAGAAACCTAGCTAATGAATGGGAATGGAATGGGGAAGTACATTTTTTAGCATTTATTCATGAAAGTAAGTACAGTTCTAGTGAACTGTGTTTTAAAGGTTACAAGATATTGAGACCTGGAAATAGTAAGTTTTTTTTTTAATATATCTTGAGACTTTTTTTTCATTTTCTTCAACTACTTTATCTTACATCTTTCTCTCCACACTATGCCCACTAACTTCTTCACTGCCTCTTAAAGTTGTGTTCCACTTCTCATTTTTACACTGTATTAAAACAACTTTACACTAACATTTTAGATGACTACATGCCTTATGAGTGACAAAAGAGACATTTTAGAATGTTAGATATACTTGATGAAAATATATTTCATTGCGAGGTCTATGCCATAAACATATAAATAATAAAACACAAGCCATTTTCTATTTTTCAAAAGTGAATTTATGTTTCTTACTTCTATTTCTACAGATTCATGTAGCTTCTTGCAGGTGGCTGAGAAAGTTTCAGACGTGCCAAACTCAAAATACCAAAATTTGTTCTTCATTCTGAAAAAGGAAAGGAAGATGTAGCTTAGGCAATAATCAATGACAGAAGGGATATTTTTTACAATGACCTCAGTCTGTCTTGTATTTTAAATAACAGAAAAGATTTGAGGAGATGTGACATCCAAAATGTAATGGATGATCACGTAATTTTCAAAACTTAAATGTTAATGTCAAATTGTATAATAGCCCCTGAACGTATTACAAGAATGTATTGACTTGACATATGAAGTATATCTGACTTTTTAAAAATCTTTTGATTAAGTAGATTTTAAAAAATGGATTTGGTGCTTATGATTCCTGTGTCAGGTAACTTGATTTTAGAACTCATCACTCTGTAGTCTTAAGGAGAGAAAAAAATTGGGGAAAATGAAACAATGTTTAAATATGCTAAGTGCTTATGCATAGTTATGTATTTTTCATAAATAGACATGATTCAAGAACATCTTTAAAAGAAAGAAATAGAGGCTATCTATAAGACTAGAATATATGACTTTGGAGTAATCATTAATTTTTAAAAATGTGCTTCTTTCATGTTAACAATAGTAGGAAATTATGTTACAGTATGAAAAGACAAAGGAAATCATAATATCTATAATATAAATTGCAAAGAAAATATAGTTTAAATGAATTTGGTATTTAATGTTAAAGTAATATTATAATTTTTTTCTTCCATGATCCAATGATGATAAACTGGGCCATTTGTACTAAGGTAATTAAATTTATAACTACTTAATGTAACTTTATGAAGCTTGACTAGGTTTTTGTGTTATATATTAATGGATTAAACATGTATTCTTATAAAATGTTCAACTTTTAATTATGCATATTTCCAATAAGGAATCATGTCCCAATTAAAAGGAAATACAGGTAAAATGACAATTTTCACAAAAGAAGGTAAAACAGATATTTTGTTACAGTGACACTGAATTTTTCATTTTGACTAACAAATATTGATATCTGTCTCTTACAATAGGATCAAAACATTTTGACAACTGAAAAAGACTTACTGCAAGGATGTCACCACTTAATTCAATCTTATTATTGGTTTGGAAAAAGACATGAAACTTAATACAGTGTTAATTATTATATTATGGAATAGAATTTGTTGATACTGAACTATGCAATATAAAAATAACCTTACATTATTTCTGTAGACATATTCAGTGATATGTAGATTCACACAAGTTTTATTTCCTGACAAGCCCTTCTTGAATCAATCATATTCAGGTTAGTGATTTGAAGGCCAGTGTGGGTTTCAGATTAATAGGATTCCATAGCCATGAATTCCAGAGAATAATTGTTTTAATGTTATGGCCTGATTTCACATATGTGAGTAGATATAAACAATAATACACAGTCAGATGGGACAAAAGAAGACATTTGATGACTAGATCTAAGAATCTGTGTTTATATACAAGTCTGCACAAACTTAGTGTAGCTATCTAATTTATATAGCAGATACACTTTTATAAATATACACATTTGTTGATATTATGTAAAATTAAAAATACATTATGATCAATTCATCATTTTTGCAGAAATTACATAATCTTTCATATCAAGATGAGAATATAATCTGTATGAGGTGGTGTCAAGACATCTTTAGTGAATGACTGCCTGGAATTATTCTTCCATGATGAGCAGTTGCAATATTTTTGTGTTGGATTTTTCTCCAGAATTTTCTGCCTTCATTCATTCATTCATTTATCCATTCATTTGCTCAATCACTTAAAAATATTAATGAGAAAATTCACTTCTACGTGTTTGTGTGTGAAATTTTAAAGATACAAAGGAAAGAAGACTGTTGTAAAATTACAAGTGCATCATATAATCATGAAGAGTTAATTCCCTCAATGAAAATATGAACACTGCATTGTGGCAATAACCAACAATGATTCCACTAATTTTGCTTTGGAAAACCCAAAAGGCTTTAATAGAGTAGGTGATATTTGAATGGACAAGTAATAGTAAGCAACAGAGAATAAGGACAGGACAGACAAGCTTGATATTTTGGAGCAGTTCAGTATGATGTAAGAACATACTGAGTGTGGACTGACAGGTGTGGTGAAGTCTGTCTCACAGCGCTACAAGTCAAGTTACAAAGTTTCGATTTGATCTTACGGATTATAAGAGACTAACAGAAATCTATCAGCAGTGCAGTGACTTGGCTAGCTTTGTTTTATGGGCAAATAAGTATAGCAGAAATGAAAAGGTAACTTTGAATGTCAAAATGCTGGTGTTATTGACAGACACGTACCTAGTAGAATAGTTGAAATGAAATATAATTGAAGGCCTACACCAAGAGGAAAGGGAAATAGAAAAGGAGAACTCCATTCAAGAGACATCAATGAAGTAGAATCAAGAGGAAACTTAGTTATGCTGATTTATGCCATCTCTAAATTATCTCTGAATATACATGTGGAACTATCAGAGGATTATCCAGCATTTTTAAAAGGACCATGGCTTTTTATTGTGACAGGTTCTACAATCTAATGTATACTAACTATAATTTGAAAATTAAATACATGAGATTTTGTATTGCATGCAAATGATTCTCTATTCCCTATTTTTTCTATTCTGCTGATCAAAGTTCACCATAGCTTAATTAGGATAATGTAGCACTTATATCAGTTAACTGAGGCACACTTACTTAACCACATCAAAAGAAAAGGAAATTCTGAGAATTTACATTCAGCTTTTATTCTCCATATTAGTTAGCATTACTGCTCATGTGCAAAAGCTACTTTAAATTCTCCATTATTACAACCATTTTATGTTTCACTTAGATAAATATACGAGTGTAATAAAGAGCACATAGAATCAGATTCCACATGACAAATTAAAGGCTGTTAAATTTTATTTTTTAAACCAAACTGATCTTTAGGTTGTAGAAATGCAAAAAAGCACATTGAAGCATGTATGCTGTCTGTTTTTATGGCTTACATTAGAAAACGATCCAAATAATTCAAACGCAAATTTGTCAAAGAAAGTCTTAGCTTTGGAGTATATGAATGTGGTAACTGGATATTAACCCATTGTGAAGGGGACACACTGCAGTCATATTTATTGTATTCTTGGACAGGTTTTGTGACACCAGTTAAGCAGACAAATGCCCTAAAAACTCTATGCAAAATTATTCGTGCAACTGTAATTTTATTCAATTTTAAAAATCCCATTTCAATGAATATAATTGCAAATCTCAGGATTTGAGTTTAATATTCGATGCTCTGGGCAACCAGATGTTCAGGTAAAGTTCAGTCAATGATTTCCTGTGTACCTGATATGTTTTTACTAACAGTAATGTTACTTCTTTCATATATTGTTAGAGAAATTTGAGTGTCATGGATTCTGTTCAAGCAAAATCACTTGGGTCAATACGAAACTTAGTTAATATATAGTTCTACAAGTTTCTAACTTTCAAATAGTTAACTTGGTTTATAACAAGATATTTTTTGAAGTATTTTTCCTAGCATATGTTTTATGTTTTGGCTTTTCTCTGCTAATGCGAATGCCACAAACATAAAATAAACAAACAAAAGCAAAGTATCAGTGCATTTCCCAACAAGAATACAGAAGAACCTAATTAGGTATGAAGCTCATTTCTAACAAAGATCTATTATGAAGAGGGGCATGGTATTACCTCATTTATCTTACTTAGAAAGTGTAAAGTCATACATACACAGAATTTTGATTTAATGAAATTACTCTGAAAGGTCATTCTTTTATCTTACAGATGCACTTTTTATGATTTTTATGTGTTTAGGTGTAGAAGACACAGGTGGATTACAAAAACTGAACAGTTTTCTATAAATAGTTGACTCCCTTTTCAATCATCGTTAACTAAGTATTTGTACATTGCTTTGGGTAGATGCCATGGTCAAACAGATTAAAAAAATTCTTTTAAAACTTGCTTTTCATTGAAAGCAAACATAATATTCTAAGTAGCTTAGTTAAAATGGATGTGTAACTAGTAAGTCCTTTAATGATCAACAATGAACCAAAATCCAATCTTTTTCATTAGTTTTCTTTTACTTTTTTCTGCTTACCTAAGTATTTTAATGTTCATTTCAAATCAAAAAGAATTATCTCGTGGTGGAAAAAGGTTTTCATCAGTTTAATTTCTTTAATAGTAATTGTCAGTCTTATACTTCTGAAGTACAGTGGGAATTTGGAATTATCAAACAATGTTGGTGAGGGGACCTGCGTGACTGTCGATTTGGAGTAATAATATGAGTGTTTAAAGTGATATATGTATGCCATAGAATCTGTTCAGTTCTGTAGTCCTCCATTGGTAAGAAATACTAAACACTGGTTATAGTCATTTATTCCTAAATGGAGTTGATGTATTTCTTTAAAAAGTACAGCACAAGTCAGAAGGAAGAGCCTCAAGGGGACCTAATTTCCCTGGTGAGTGAACAGGGTTTGAAAGCGCGGGTTAGCTGTGGCTAGCAGTGTTGGCAGGGCCCCAGGGCCTGGGCAGGGCAATGCCCAGCACTCAGCACATGGGTAATGGTGAAGTACACTGCAGCTTATGTTTCATCACTTCCTGGAGTCTCCTGCATTGTTAGGGACTATAGTAAGAGGTGTTTTTAGGAAGTGAGTCCTAGCCCCAATTAAGTGAAATCAGCAATTTAATTTTTCTTTTCTGTAGTTTTACTTCACTTTCCAACGTTTAAGTATATCATTGTTATATATTTGCTCGCAGTTACTTGAGATGACAATTTGATAGGGATTACTATCCATATGAACATAGTCCAGTTTCCTAGTGAAAGTGACCCCATTCTTTATATCATCATAAATTATGTAAAGAATTCCATTTTATTTAAACTCTCAAAGTCATGGGGTTTTTTTGTCTTTCATAGTAAGAGAATAATGTTGATAATGTTATTTCAAAAGGAAAAAGCATTGCTCTCATGACTACAGTGAGACACCATATATTCACGACGAAGAGTGTGAGTATTTTTCATGCTTTTATACAACAGGTAGAGGTGTATATTTTTTCAGACAGACATATAAAAATCCTTGTATCTAATGCTCATTCATAAGATGTGCTTGTTAAGTCCCAGGGAGACAATGAAACAAGCTATAGAAACTTCCCAGAATCATATAATACTCCATCTTAGTTTGTGAAAAAAGAAAGATAGATATTCTAAAAATACAATTTTTAACCAGAATTACTTTTACAAGACTAAAGAAACTTTCTCATGTATAGATAAGCTTGTGAAAAATGTGCACCAAAAGATCAACTATTCCTCTATGTTTTTAAAATTATTTCAAAATTCCTGTTTAAAAAAAATGCTGGTTATGTAGCAGTAGTTTAATGCATAAGAATTTTGTGTCTCATTTCTAATCAGTTATTCCTGACCTCAGTGATCTCCTTTCTCAGCTTTTTATTGTACACTAGATCTAATTAATAGACCGTAAGTGGAAAGGTTTAAGAGGACAAACGCTGCCACATGGCAGGATCCTAACCAAGGCGCACATACCTGTAAACCCAGGACAGTGATGCATTCATCATTAGATGAGTGGTACAATTAATCCTGTAAAATTTTTGAACGACCAAACATGTTCAGAACTGAGCATATTTCAATAATATTTATATCTTTACTGCTCAAAATGTTTCCCAATAATAAATTTTTCTCTAGGAATAACGGAACAAAACTTACAGTTAGAAATATTTGCTGTTGCTGCTGAGCAAGTGAGGTTTTGGGAGGTGAAAGTGACTCCCCATTTCACAGAAGGTGGAAAAGGCTAAATCAAGGGATTCTAGTTTGTTTTCCTAAAATCGTTGATTCAATATGATGACAGTCACATCACTTGAAACACTTTCTAAGCTATACAGAAAAATCAGAGTTCAGATAGGTCATCATAATAATGATGAAATCTTTGTCCACATTGCTATTTCAGGTCCTCCTCCTAAAACAAGCCAAGTGAGGGCTGTCACCTGGGACTGATGAAAGAAACCTGAGGGAAACCTGCCATGGGCTTCTAGGAATGTTCTCCTCTCTGCTATTGTCGCCCATACAGAGGGGAAGTTTCTCCCTCCTCGCCTGCTTCCATATTATCCAGCAAGGATGTGAAACCACCATGTTGTCACCATGGAGGAAAACGGAAGGAGAAACCATAGATGCTAACCTAGATTTCCTGAATCTAGGTTGAAATGCTTAATCAGCCATCCTGAAACAGTCTCTTTCTAGATTTCTACTCACCTGCGAATTATAAACTATTTTTTATATTTTGTTCCTTGTAGCCAAAATCACACTCACAATAGAATTCATCATAGTTTGGAAGAGAATCGAGTGATATTATGTACATACATAACCAATAAGATACAGTATTTCAAAAACCTAAAATTATCATTATATTTGTTATACAATGCTATTTTTCTAAATATGGAATTTAGTAGTGGCTAAAGCGAAAGAGTTTTAAAAAGTGGAGAATTTCTGTTGAGTGAATATTAATTCCTTGTGCTAATCTTGTAAGTAGATATGGATGTATCACTAAATAGGCTTTTCTCCTGTGACTTGCTGTCCCATCAAATTTCATAAGAATTATTTAGCCATATATATGTTTTAAATAATCTGGGAAGCAAAACAGGTCCTTTTGGTGTGTCCCCAATTTGTGTCTGATGGTTTCACAGGGGTCAGCAAAGTCTGTGTAGACTAGTACAGCCTTGATGTTCACACCACTCACCTGCCCAAATTCGTATCCAACAACATAGAAACAGTCACCTGTGATATTGGAAGTAGTAAGACATACCATGTTGTCTGAGGTTTTCTGCATGTATATATTTCAGATATGGTATTTCTCAGTAATATAAATAAAAAAATAGAGTCTAACCAAAATTTTTAAAAATGCAATAAGGTGTACTCTCATATGAAAGAAAGGTAAAATTTATTTAAATGGACTATGACATTCAGGAACAGAAATTGTCCATCATACAAACAAATTGTCCACAACAGGCTTAAAAACAAAAAGCAGCGGGTACTACTAATGTGGAAATTAGCACATTTCTGGGCTTGTCCCTGAATGTCAGGGCAAGTTAACACTCTCCACTGTCTGGTGAAATAGAAATTCACTTGTTCAACATTCTGAGCCCCTACTCCAGATGTGAAGGGATAGGAAGTACATTTATGCATGGACTACATGAAGTCCCCGTCTGAAACAACACTTACATTTATGAGGAACTAAAAGCAATAGAAAAAAATCTGCACAGGATATTCTATATGTGTTCACAAGAGAAGGGAATATAAAGACTCCCTTAAGGAAGGAAACTGGTCAGACTGTCCAAAGACTGTGGAGTTTCTTAACGCATCTTCTCTCCTCTGTTCTACATCTACAGTCACCAGGCAATATAGATGTTAATGTGCCTTTCTATGGCTTTAGATACCATGAATGTGAATTTGAATTGTGCATTTAAATCCCTGTGAATAAATTACCACCATTCATTCTCCTGCTTAAGTGGTATATAAATTTTCTAATTGGTAAAATTGAACAAGTGAATGACAGCCTGAACACATTTGTGTGCCAGGATTCAATTATGTCTATGCATTTGCCGAATGAGAGTGAGGCTTTGGACCATGTGTGATCACATTACAAAGATACTGCCTACTGGTAGGCCTGCGGGAAAGCCCAAGTAGACTTCCTAAGCAACAGGAACAACTAGCTGGATAATGGCAATTGAGAGATTATGAAGTAGATTGTAAAACAACTGTTTGCTGCAGCATTCTGCCCACCACTTACTAGTTAAAATTCCTGAACTTCCCTTCCTCTCCCTCCCCTTAACTTTTCTCTCCCTGTGCTCCGTATTGGCTTTTACTGAATGCGCTCTCCGTCATCAAGTTCGGGAATAGTGAATACAGTACACTCGTAATTTTTACATGGTCTGGCACATAAAGAGTAGTAGCCACTAAAAGTTTCCAGAAAGTTAATTAAATGTAGATGTTTCAGTAGACTTTCAGTGAAGACAACTTAGATTTTTCTTTCAAATGCATGGACAACTCTTTACAACTATGATAAATTCATTAGTAATTTTGTATTTTCAGTGAATAATGGAAGTTATCTCACATTATTAAACTAAATAACCTGTTTAATAATATTTGCTTTGAGCATTCAAATGTGTACGATACCCAATATAATTAGGCAAAGCAGTCTTGAGAGAGTTCAACATGAGAAAAAAATCTCCCTACATGTCTATATATACATATGCTATATATGCTATAATTTATATAAATGCTAAAATGTATATAAATTATGTAATCACTGAGAGGCCAATTAATACTTTCCTATTACCCTTGATGTTGAAATATAATTTTAAGTCAGTAATACATGTCATTAAAACATCCTCTGTCATTCTACATTTTGATCTATTTCTGATGATGGTGTTTTAGAAGCTTTATTTTGTACAACTTGAAAAATTCAAGAAACATTACACTTCTCTAACTCTTTCACACATTGGTTCCCTTACCTATGTTCTGTGCAGACAACCACCATTTCACAACTTAAAAAATACTTCTAATAAAAATACTTCTAATAATTTTCTCTGAAAATTAGTTAAGTGTTTTTTACCTTTTGTTTTTCTTCACCCATCTGCAGTCTTTTTCCAATTCTGTAACAAGAAGCACCACTTTGCATTTTGAAAATGCTTTTCACCCAAAGCTTCTCTGATACTACAGCTAAAAAATGGACAGCTCTCTTTTTTCTAGTGCTATAGATCTATAGCTATACAAATATTAATTATCTTGCAAAAACCAAAAGGGGTGCAAATCAGACTACTTGAGTTATATTGAAAATATTGATGTTTTTAATCAAATTGAATGATTACATAGTTGAATCATGAATCAGTAGATCCATTATTATTTAGATTACATTTTTTGTCTCGGATTTACATCTTCAGGGACCTAGATGACTCCCAGAAATATCATGATTTGTTTTTGTTACCAGTCATGATGCTATGATTTATATAAAATATTCAGGCTTACTTGTACATAAACTAATGGACAAATGTAGGCATTATTGTGTGGGGATTAATCACTATCTTAGTACATGCAAGTATGTGTAAGAGAATTCTAAGACAGATGTTGAGGAAACATTTCTTCTTTTCTCTCTGATATTTTCTATAATTTTTCTTTTAAAAATATGCCTAGCCCATCTATTATTTTCTCTTGTTTGAAATTAGGCCCATATAAGCAGACAATAAATGTAGATGAACTGCAGCTGGAAATAATTTTGTACGATAAAGCTATTTTCAATATGTACTACCATCAACAAATCAACAAACCATCAGATTTTTCCTTTATTAAAGCAACAGCAATGTATTGCATTGATTCCTAGGATTCAACACAAAATGACATCTGTATTTTTCCACTGAGACAGAAAAAAGTGAGATCTTAGCCTACAAAAGTAGTACTGCAATTCTGAATATTGTTACATATTTATGGTCAATAATTTAGGCTTATGATTCCTTTAAAACTGCTTCTTTGCTGAACAGATTGCTAAGATTAGGGAGAATATCCTCTTTCATTTTGTACCTATCAATAAAAAAACCAAAATCTCCTAGAGGCTCATCTTAGTGGGTGGTCAAACACTCACAAAATAAATCTTATATAATATTTCTTGTATCCCTAAATCTTGCTATGGTGTATTATTATGAATTCATAGAGCCACATAAAATATGTCAGCAGAACTTTTATTTCCTATTCAGCTATTTCACTAAATATTTGGAACCTAGTTATCGGAGACACATAAGAAGAAAAATAAAAGTCCTCTCATATTTTTCATAGTTATTATTTATCTAAATGTTAGAATAGATTTATGACTATCATTCAAAATTAATGATCCACTGTATCCACTCTTTCTCATTCCATTGATTGACTGATTGCCTTATTGGGCATTGAAACCAAGGTTTTACAAAAGCTAGGTAAAAGAACTCTACCACTGTGATACATACCAGTCCTTTTTAAGGTAAATGAGATTAAATTAAATTAAGTTAAATTAATAAAATTAAATTAAACTTTGAAAGAGCTTCCTAAATTTCCCAGGATGGTTTTGAATGTGAGATTCTGCTGTACCAGCCAACTGGATAGCTGAGTTCTCAGGTGTGCACCACCCTAGCTGACCCTGCTTCTCTTTCTCACTGCACTGCAGACACAGTGGAACATCATCTCCAGATTTGTAAAACATAAAATAGTTAACTCAGCCAATTTCTGAACTAGTCCTTATAATATATGACAACTGTATTTATCACCAAAGTATCTTTTTTCCCCTATATTAAGACAATAGTAATATGTTGCATTGGTTTCCAGGATTTAAATAAAATGTGGGCTGCATTTAATCCTTATTAAGTTCAACAGGACAATGTTTCATCAACTCAGATTCTTTCATTCCTGTGCACTTGCTTCTCCCTTCCTGTGCTCAATCTCTTTCTCCAGCACCTCGAATCTTACCACAGGCTTGTGATTTGCTTTGACAGTAGAAGGGGGTAGAAGCAATGTAAAGTGGGATCCAGAATTTAGACTTATCAATGCCAATTTCCCTTTCCTTGAGCACTGTCTTGAGAACTAGTAAAAGGTTCAAGGTGGACAAGAACTCGGAGAGAAAGGGTCTTGGCTGAGCCCAGGCCCCAGCTTGCTCTTCTGCCAATTTACTGCCGCTGAAGAACCACCAAACTCATCCACAGAAATATGAGAGTGGAAGTATTGCTGCTTGGACTCAATGTGTTGCTTAGAGCATGTATCCGAAGAGGTTGTTGTTTTGTCTCTCAGTCATGCGTGTTTCAGTGTGGTGTGCAGTGCGGGTACAGATAAAGGATACAAGCACTTACTATGTATCAGAGTGCTGAGCATCTACAAAAGTCAGCAAAAGCTCCCCTAAGCACTCTATAATCTCTATCCTATAGAAGAGTGGAAAAGAGAGCGTTTTTCTACTGAAATGTTTTAAAATGGTTACGTTACTGTACCAGAAAAGGAAAACAAAATAAGTTCAGGAGTGTGTACAGCCACGTGAAGGGGAGCACGCCTCCAAGCTGTGACCCAGGTGACTGTAATCACAGACACCTGGGGCGAGAAAGGAGCAGAACTACAACCCCCCCCCCCCGGAAGGAGGGCTGCAAGGCCTGGAAAGGGTTGTCTCAGTGGCAATGGGATCACGCCCACGGTTCAGGGCCAGCACTTTGTTGAATAGCATTTGTCTTCTGAAAGATATCCTTCGAAGCTATCTTTGTAAGGCAAACTACATGGAAAATTTTGGGTTTTTTTTTTCACGTACCTTTTTTTTTTTTTTAATGTGATTATTTGCTGCACTGACATTCTACAAAGGGCAGCAAAACATGCTCCTAAAAATCAACAGAGGCAATATTCAAAATTCATCATTAAACCTGCTCTCAGAGTTGAAACTAAATAACCTAAATAAATATCATAATGAAAATGAATCAGAGAGAAATGAGTTTTGGTGTTGTGGTTGTTACTTGCCTTTTAATGGAACAATTGCCCCATTACATAGAATTAGATAGCATGTTAACACTAGTTACTTAACCAGGCAAGACAGCAAGTTTATATTTTATAGATTGACTCTGTGCTCTGTGGTCACCAACTTTATTAATTCAGTATAATGTAAAGGGCATGCAAAAATATTTAAATCATGATGAGATTTCTCAGTCTGTTTATAAAACAGTGGAAAATGAAAAAAATCTATCAATTATTTCTAACTAGAAACAAACTACTGTAATATTTATGTTGAAAACAAAATAGTGTCTTTTTCTGAACTCTAAAAAACATGGACGTAACAATTAACAGCCCTCAAGTTCTCTTTCTTTGCTTACTGGGCTTATAATAAAATTAATGCCCAGAAGCCCGTTTCACTGACCAGATGAGGAGGCATTTGTGGGTGTTACTCATTTAAGCAATAACCTCTCAAAACAATGCAAGCAAGAGTAAAAAAGAAATAAAGAGAGAAAAGGAAAATTCTGAATTCTTTCTGTTACATTTATTCATCACAATAGAGTAATTTTCTCTCATCATCCATAAATCTATCATCTTGCTAATACTTATGTAAAATCATTTTCATTGTAGCACATAATATATATTAATAAGCTACGAGACTTTTCTAATATTCTACTTTCCTTTCCACTTTAGATTTAACAATCATGTAATAATCACTGTTCTGCTTGCGAATGAATCATATGCAATAGTAAGGAAATAGCTAAGAGGGAGATACCGCCCATGAGAGATTTAATCATAGGAAATGGCTGACTTTTTATTTCCAATAACCATCTGCACTCATGGTAAATCAGGTGCTAATGAAGCTTAGGCCCAGGCTGCACAGGAGCATAAATCTCAAGAACCAAAAGTCAGGGAGCAACAGACTTCAGAAAAACAGAATTTTCTGAGGAAATGTACCAGTATTATCATATAGAAGGTCACCATCTGCAAACGTGTCATATAAATGAATATATTTGGTAGTTGTAATGGCACTTCATGACACTGGTTGTAAACATCAAATCTCTACGTTGTATTTTTTGAAACTTATCACTTTCAAATATTATGATCATTCCTAGTGTTGTCTCACCTTTCAGACAGTCAACATCCCGAGGGTAGGGGCTTTCCTTGCCAGTGAAGTTTTTATCTTTCCCTCAGAGTTCTGTACCCGTAAGTACTCAGTCTTTAGAGAATAATGATGGGAATAAATTCTTTCTATCTTGGAATCCTGCTTTTAGAGCAGAAAAATATTGCAGATTTTTCCCCTCAGTGGATAAGGAAGCCAAGTCTAAATTGTGTAGGATTTTTATGAGACATGGAATTTGATTCAACTATTGTCTTTTAAGAGTCAATCAATTTAACTGTGTCTTCTAAATGTTTTTTTTTTCTTCCATTCATTCATGACCCTCGGCTTTCCATGTTGCTCTTCCATGTTGGGTGAAATCCATAGTTGAAGTCAGAATGGAGGTAGAGGGAGAAGGGACATCCCATAACCCACAATAATTCAAACCCTGTGTCTGAAAATACTGAAGTATGAGAACTTGAAAAAATATCCGTTTTTTTTCTATATGCTAGAATATACTATGTACTGTATCTATCCTTGAGTTTGTTCATGATTATCTTAGCTATTTACAAATAATATAAAAGCAAGGATGCACAATCACAGGTTAACTGAGGCATGGAATTTCTATCATCACATGGAACAGCCTCAGTGTCACATCATCCCCAGATGAATCTGACTTCCACTGCTTTCCATGCATGCAGGAATCCTACTGAAGTGCTAAAAAAAAATCTTTTATCTCACTTTTGTAAAAAATAAAATTGGAAGGCACTATAAGTAAATTCAACTGCTGGAGCCAATGAATCTATAAAATAGCTTTATGAATTACCCCTAGGCTATACTTACATCAGTAGTTTTTATTTTTTGTGGATCATGGATACAAGGAAAATTTGATGAGAGTCATGAACCTTCTTTCCTGAAATTTGCCCATAACATATTTGTCCAGGTTTAAGGCTAACATTTCAGGAGTTTTGAGATTTTGAAATTTATTCAAAGTGCCCATGATTATTTATATCTGGGTCAAAACTTCAGACTAAAGTTGACTTAGCAAACTTGACAATTATCAAAGATCTTAGATAATATGTATCATCACTGAGAGATGTGAAATGCATATTATTTTTATGATTCAAAGTGATTTATTACCAGAATTTGTCATGTAAGATCACAAACACAATTTTCAAACTGTATTTTCATGAACTCTATTTAAAATGAAATGATGACTCATTTAAAACTGAAGATAAATTTTATCATTTAATAAATATATGTGAAAATGATATATAGAGTTGTATTCAGAGTATGTCATTTGATACTCACTACAATTTACAAAATTATGTTGCTTAAACTTGTAATTTTAACATTTAGAAACCAGTTAGTACGTAATTCTGCCTCAGGAAAATTTACAGTGCTATAGCCGAAATGTATTAGCATTTGACCTATAAGAACTTAATTTGTCAATAGGGAGATGGGCAATTGTTTATAAATATTACAATATATATTATCCCATACTCCTTTTTTCTCCTTTATTTATCTTAATAGATGAAACTAAATCTAATACATTCCACAGATAATATGAACTGAGAGCAGGGTTTTATGTATGTAATCTTGTATCAGACATATTTCAAAATAGGAAATTATTATTGAGTTGGATGAAAGTAAAAGCTGAGTATTACATTTGAACTTCATGGTTTATGAAAAGACTTTCTCTGGAAAAGAATATACTTCTACAATTGCATACCTTATTGTGGAAAAGTTTGTAGCATATTATTTAAAAATGATTTGGAAGTAATTTCCAGTTTGCACCAGTGCTTCTAATGTACCTTTATCATAGGAGGGAGCTTAGTCAAGGAAGCCCTGTGGTCCCAAAGACCTACACCCTTGTGACTTAGGCTCCTGCTCATTCTGTGCTATATTTTCCATTACAAGAAACATGTGTAATAGGAAGCTTTCTAGAAAATGGTGATTTCTGAGGGCAATTAGTATGTGCTACATATAAATTATATTTATTGATCAATCTGTTATTCTTACCTATGTTGTTTTAGAGGGCTCTCATGCCTTCTTAATAAACATATGAATATATATACTGTCTGAAAATGTTCACTTCAGAAGAATTTATCCAAGTATTTCCATTAAATTTACACATTTAATTTTGTCCAAATCAACATATTCTATCTGAGTCCAAATCATTGTCACCACTTTTCTTGATTATGCCATCACTGCAACTTGACAAATGCTTCTACTCTGAGAATAAGGTGAGATTCTATCTCGTGGCCTTTTTGTGGTGGGCATGAAGCCATCTGTCTATTTTTGTTCAATAAGATGTTCTAGTATTACGTGACCATTTTGAGACTGGAACTCTCAGTTGTCAACGTGTGACCAAGATTCTTTGTTCTTTCTGTACACTGAGAGGCAAGGTATGAGTTAGTGGCGACGTCTTCAACTTGGACCCTTGATGAATGCTCAACAAAACTCTCAAGTTAGCCCAGAACAGAGGACAATCTTTTGTGGTTTTCAGTCACTGGTATCTTGGGGCTGTTTATTACCTTGGCATAACACTCCCTATTATGCTCAAAATGTGCTTTGATATCCCAAGTTGGTTCTGCTTTAGTCTCTGTTTTGGAGGGTGTGTCAGCTGAAAGCTCCGTTGCCATTTCAATGTTTCCCAAGCAGAAATCAAGTGTGCCATCTTCAACTGTGTCCCTCATACTTTCACCACACCCACCCTCTGCCATGTGCATCCTGGTTAAAATCCTTTGGCAGCTTCATTTGAGTTTAGAATACCATCTAATTAAACCTATAAAATCCCATATGACCTGGATCGTGTTTTAAAAATCCTGCAATAAGCAGAGCTCTTTGCATTGGTCTTCAATTTGCCATATATTAAAGAACTGTCTGGATTTAAAGACAGTTATCATTCTCAACGCAATTCACATCTAGGAGGAAGATTATTCTGTGGTGGAGCAGGGGGCTGTCCTTTGCTTTCCAGCATGCTTAGAAGCATTTTGGCCTCTAGCCATTAGATACCGCTAGCTGTGATAATAAAGCGTATGTCCCTTGGACAGGAGAAAAACTGCCCATCCATTGGCTGTAAATATGCATCGGAATCTCTCTCTCCAATTCTTCGCATAGAAATTCCTACTCATTTTTAGCTCCACATGACTCTCAAAATGAAATCCGTTGTTTTTATCAGAGCATCTCACATTTACCTTACTTTTGCCTGACCTGCTGTTTATAACTTCCTCTTAATCTCCAACGAACACTTTGTGGAGCCTTGGTCCATGGCACAGGTCACACACTGATCCCAGAACAACAAAGGAGGTCTTTGATATCACAACTGAAGGCTGAGGGAAAGCTCAGGCTCCACGGAAAGTCTTTGAGACTGTGACACTTTGTGAATGGAATGGATGGTACCAAGTGAGTGACAGAGAGACTGTGCACTGTGCGCCTCACATAAAATGGCCCACTCAGTCCTCAGGCAGAGTTAGTCGCTAACACTACCTGCATTTGACAAATGACAAAGCTGAGATACAGAACCAACGCATTGTTATTTTGAGGTCAGGTGTTGGCATCATTGCTGAGTTTTCTCCATCCAGGTAGAAATCTGCTTCCAATGTTTATATCTGCTATTTCTCTGCCTGGAATTTCCATTACTCAAACACATTCCTTTGATTCTCACTTTCCACTTTCTAGATGCCACCTTTGCAGGAATGATTTTCTAACTGTCCTATTGTGGCCTTTCTTTTACTTTGCTTTCACCCAGTTTTGTTGTTCATCAATATCTGTGGGGGTTTGGCTCAAGGAACCCCATAATAAAAAATATAACTTCAAATATATAAAATGGTACAATATTTGCATATAAATTATGTACACCCCTCATATAATGGTTTAATATACTGATTCCATATACTTTCAACTGAGTTTAAAATATCTCCAGATTACTTCAGTACTAAATACATTGTAAGTAGTTGTGATGCTGTGATGCTTATGAAGTGATTAAGAAGACCAAATATGGGCTGGGGATTTAGCTCAGCGGCATAAGCGCCTGCCTTGCAAGCAGGCAGTCGTGAGTTCGATCTCTGGTACCGATAAAAAAAAAAAAGAAGACCAAATATGAACAGCAAAAGAAAGTTTCTCATATGTTTTTATGGAGTGTAGAATCTACAGAATATAAGGCTGTCTTAAATGCTGATTATCCCAGTCCCCAATGATTTGAAGTTCCTTGAGGACAGGAATTTCCTATTCAGTGGAATCTTCTAGGCACCCCAGCATGCCTCACACATGGCATGTTCTCTATAAATAGTTATTCAATAAATATGCAGCTTCATCGTGACGGTCATAGCATCTGAAGGAAGCCAGAAAGCACAGAGTCCTGAGTTGAAAGATGGGCTTCTCCTTATTGAAGAATGCTTTCATTTTCATTTTCTGCAAAGAAGCTGCCCATACAAATGGCACATAGCTGATGGAGGATGCTGAGAGTGCGGATGGCTTCCTCTTACCTCTCACTGTTTTCTGCCGGATGGCAGAGAAAGAGGAAAAGACGCTGGGGCAGAGTCAAGGAACTCCTGACTCCCACTTGGGAAAGGTCAGAGCTCTCTATGAGCGAGCTGTCCCACAGAAGCTGTGACCAGAGTCAGATAGGCCAGGAGAGCATATCACAGCACAAACCATCAACTGCTGTGACGGCCCCGCACTTTATATTTCTCAGAACTCTCTTGAATTGGCCAAGTAACCTAAATCCATTATGCTCTGTTTTAAGTAATCTTCTATCCTTGTCCCCAAAGGGATGAAAACAAGTATATATACTCATCACAAAATAATGTCCCAAAATAATGTTAATCAAATGAAAATTTTACTCCCTCACTGCCCCAAAATTGACCAAGTTACTAACTATGCAATTTTTCATTTTAAATTAAACCATATGAATAATTTTCCTCTCTCCCCAAACCCATTAAAAGTCCACTACTTCATAGCAGAGATGACATTGAATGATTTGCAAATTAATGAAACCATTGTTACAGTGCTTTAAATTTTAGGGAGCAGAATTATAAAAACCTTATAAAACCATGATGGTTCCTGCCCTTTTGGTAGCACATGTGTTGCTTATTTGAATTCTAAACCTAGGTAGAGTTATTTTATGAACATTTTTGGGCTAAATGATTCTTCCTGGATGATTAAAGTTACCCCAGTATTTCCATAGAGGCAGTTTAGAGAGAACATTCAATTGTAAAAATTATATTCTTATCTTATGAAGCATAAGTCAGATTTCTATAAATGACAAATATTGGAAGGAAAATAATGCCGGTGACATGAGGATCAGGGTTACATTTCTTGCTTCGGAGTCCTAAAGAAACTTTTCCAAGAGACCCCGATGTAAGGGCACATAGTAAAATTTGAAAATGTCAGTCAGTTTCTGGGACACAGAAGTAAAATTATCCCTGCATCTCATAGCTTTAGTAATATATTACAATACCTCTAGTATAGAACGAAGAGTCCTGAATAATCAGAGTCCCTCACTCTGATACCATTTCACGTCATGATATTCTGAGCCCTGGCTTAAGGGATTTCATTCTTTGACCTATTGCAGAGAATTATTTCTTGATGAGACTGTTTCGAAGTGAAAAGCAACAAAAATAGGGTCAAGCAACCAGCCAGCCAGATGGACCTTTTATAAATCTGTCTCTAAACTTGTAGATACCTCTAACAATGGTCTCATTAATTTAGCAATCACTCAATGTCATATCTATTATAATGTACTAAGCTGTTAGGAGAGAAAGAAAAAGGAAAATTGTTTTATTCCTATGATTTAATTTAAATTGAAAAATGAGAAATTACATTGATGGTAGCCTTGTTAGACTTTTTTGATTGGCTTTATGATTTAAAGTATGGACTTTCTTTTCCTGTTGGCCACGTTTCTAACTTAAAGCTCCTCAGTGAACATTTGTTATATTTCCTAGGAAAACAGGAGACACACAAGTGACATTAATACAAAAAAATTATAACTGATGACAGATACAGTCCCCAAAGGAGCATATTAAAATGGTGAATACCAAAGCAACATGCCTAGCCTGGACTCAAGCTGTCGGTGCAAACCATGAGACATGGTCACACCCATCACTCAGCATGGACCGTCCTCTGGAAGGACCACTCTCCTGGATGTCTGGGACCTTCCTAGGAATTTTAACAAAGCAGTTTGCAGGTCCCAGGGGGAGGTGTTCTCCCACTATCCATGCAGGAAACCCTTCACAGTCGTGGCCTGGGAGTGCCCTTGCAAAGGTCTTTGCAGACCCTGTAGGACCACCCCTTCCTCAGTGTGCTCCTCTGGTAATGTTGTAAGATTCCAAACTTTCCAATGCACAGGAGCTTCCTAGAATGGGAGCATCATAGGTTTCTCAGGCTATTTATGATCCCCCATGATTATGGAGTGTAGCTAAAAGAACTGAGTTAATGTAAATATCCTGGAGATAGTTTAGACTTTATGGATGACCGACATGGAGTTGTCACAACGTGCAGCTACGCAGGTGAAAGGCGTCCACTGTAAGAACAGGATGAGTGACAAATATAATTCTAGGCTATATAGCAGATATATATATCTGGTATGTATATATATATATATATATATATATATATATATATATGGTAATTTCTTGCTTGCTTTAGAATATTCATTTTTTTTTAGTTTGGCAAGTGTATTATGGTTATGTAAGATACTAATTTTAGAAGAATATGGGTAATATAGATAGAAGAATTCTCTGTAGCATATTTATAAACTTTCTCTACATATAAAACTGCTTCAAAGCAAAAATTTTATTTAAAAATTCAGTGAATGGTTGAGAAGGGTCTTCAGAGTTTCAGAAAGTCACTTTTAATGCAGACACTAATGCAATCAGTATTAGTAGAAGATTGAAAATTACCTAGTAGTTACTCAAATACATTGAGTCTTTTCAGCTCAATGTATCGAGAACATTAACAACTGTATAAGTCACCGTATGCATTGTCATAGACATCCAGAGATTTGGGTGAATTCTACAGTAGAATAAATACCAAAAACTTAAAAACTCAAAGGAAAAAAAAACTCAAACGATGCAAAAGTATTTTTATACTTTTTTAATACTTTTATACTTTTTTTATACTTTTATACTTTTGTACTTTTTATACTAAATAAATGAAGCACTTGAAACTACTTTTTTCTTCAGATTTTGTTTTTAATAGATAATTATACAACTCCATTTAAAAGGAGAAAAACCATCTATGTTTTTGCTCTTGTACATTATATATATTTCCACATTTTTAAAGTAGGGAAGTGGTGCATAGCAAGTGTAAGTTTAGGACAGAATTTTGATTCAAATAAAGTCGAACATAACAAGATTGAGGAAAATGTCATGTGAAGAAATTTTTAAATTTATTTTTCAGTTTTTCACCAACATCCTTTTTGAGAGTACTCTAGACAATTATGCCACATATACATTTTTAAGACATTTTCCCGTTGCACTAGACTTCTTCATTTTCTAAATTTGTTATTTGTAAATCGAATTCATTTCCCTGGCTTCATTTTCTTGTCTCATTATGCTGAATTCAGTGAATGTTTGTTTTGAAACCCTCTTTAAATAAGAGCTCTCATTTCTTTTCATCATCCGTAAGTTCTTATCCATGTATAAAACCATTTTTATTGAACCAATTTTCCAGTTCACACACTGCTGCAATATTATTCTATAGTAAAATCTATCATTAGGTGACTCAGAACACGGAGGTTTTTCTTCCCCCTCACTTTCTTGCTTGTGAAATTTGGCAATTTAGAGGAATGAGGAAAGAGAATGGGGAATATTTAGTTGGACTCAAGTAACTCATTAGTTATTAACCTTAACTGGCTTTAAATTACTACTTTTAACGCAATAATTCCTCTTCTAGATTCGCCATGAGATTTCTGGCAGGCATATCCCTTTTATGAAGTCTAGCCAGGCACTGGTGGAAACTGAACACCTAGAGGCTCTATACACTTGTTACCCTGTTTTCATTGATGTGACCAATGCATGTTATATACTCAACTGTGTCCATGTGTGGCAAAATCTTGCCTCAAGATATTGAAACAGTATTCCTGTCCTTTCTGATAAGGTACTTTTTAATTTGAAAATACCTTATCTCCAGAAGTGATAGCTGCATGTTTTTTATTGATATTAATTTAAAAAGCAATACATGGAATTATTTGATAGTTGAGTACAAAAAAGAGAAAAAAAAGAAAAGCCAACAATCAGTATTTTTTCCTAAGAAAATAAAATTAATCTCAGTGTAAATTCTGTAAACAATACTAAAGTACTATAAAATATGGTGAAATAACCACACAATGGTAATAGTAATAGTTCCTATGACTAAATATATTACTCTTTGCTAGTGTTCATTTTTGTCTAAGTGTTTTAGTAGGAAATTTATCAGTGCTACATATCACCTAAATATATATAATTACGTAGTTAACAGTTACAACATATAGTAAATCTTGTTACTTTGAAATATTTTACTTTATAATTGTTAAAAATGGGAAATTCAAAATCAGGGAATATTGTTTTCATCACACATTGATTAAATGTAACTTTTTGGGGAGAATATCGAGTATTAAGCACTATACTCTAATATATATTGTTTCTTTTTTTGTTTTAATAGCTGCTTTCTAATTCCTTTCTCAACCAGAGCATATGGAATTTATTTTAATTTTGTATGCATTGTGTTAGGCAGAATGGTAACCTAACTCAATCACTGAAAACTATGAACAAGTTTTGTTATAAAGCTAAAGGAACTTTGCAGATGTAATTAAGGTTAAGGACTTAAACATTGGAAGTCACATTATTTAACCCGATGAGCTTTACAAAGCAGAAAGTTTTCATAGCTGAATCAGAAAGAGAGTTGGAGAGATTGTAAAGGTGGGAATTTAACATTGCAAGGACAACTCTGAGATGCTGGAATCTCAGCACGGGGCTGGAGGGAACTGGCTGGCATGAAAAGATTGCAGCCAGCATGGAAATGGCGACCTCAGGACTGTAAGAGCAAGGAACTGAATTCTGACAACATCTCTAGAGACTTGCAGGTGTGTACTTCCCAGACCCTCCTGATAATTGCTCAGCTCGAGTTTTACCTTGTAAAAGCCAGAGGAGGGACACAAGTCAAGCCCACCTAGACTTCTGAATACAGAAACAGATAATAAATTTTTGTTTCTTCAAGCAGCTGAATTGGTGGAACACTGTTATAGCAGTGCTAACAAACTGATAGGGACAAGGTGATAACTTCAAAACAAAAGACAATATGGACCAAAATATCTAGGGTTTCATATTTCCCTTTACAGTAAATAGTATTTTTAGGTGATGAGCTCCAAAAATAACACAATTAGACACTCCATTTTATCCCAATGAGGGGTTATAGATGTGTTTATTTTAGAACGAATTAGTTCTGTGTTTGAAGTACTTCTGGGATAAGGTTATCTTTTTCCAGGGCCCCATTCAGACCCCCCTCCTTACCTTCCCTCCTTTCTAGGGGAAAGAATCTGTAAGCTCAAATGTCCTGGGGCTTCTACCACTCAGAGAATGCCCGAGGTAACTAGAAAATTCACTCCTTTCTCCAGACAGCCCTGAGCCACTTTTACAGCCTGAACATCTTCCTCCCCAACAACAGAATGTGCCAGGTGCAAGTTAGGTCCAAGAAGCAGCCAATGGACACTTTGTGCCAGAGACATGCATAGAGCTGGACTTCTCTCAGTGCCCGGTGGTTCCAGGTTAGACAAAGAGAGGAAGCCACTAATTTGGAGTTCAAGTGCTCGATTTCCCAGTACTGCTCTTGCCAGGGGAGAAACTGAGCAACAAAACTTGGTCTATTTTTGTTGTTGCCTCCGTGGAATGAGACACAGCCTATTACAGCTAACGTTGTTCAATGAAATAAGACTTTAAAAAGATCTAGGTATGGATTACGTTTATTCTCATTTACATTTTTGTTCCAGGTCCTGAAATTCGCATGTGTAGCTCTGGGGATAGTAATTTTAGTAATTAAGACTTACCAAGTGCTTTCCATTTAGATACCATGCAAAGAGCTCTTCATATACTATTATATTTAATTTATATGACAATGCTTTGAGGTAGAAACAATTTGTATACGTGTTTTGAACATTAGAAAATGGAACTATAGCAGTATAGGAGCTTACTAATGGGTCCTCCATTTACACAGACAGATTTCACAAGAATGCTTCTCTCTTTATCACTCACTTATGAAGTAGGTGGCTTCTCCTCTTTTTTCCTCTATTTTTAGACACTGCCTCTCTCACAGATTTTCCTAATTTAAACTGGTCGCAGACACATACTTATGGTGTTCAGCAGTTTCTATTTTCCTTCTGCGTAAAATGGAACAGTACCCAAACTCAATAATCCAGAACACTACTGCTTGTTTATGTTGTAATACAACTTGCTTTATTTTTTCTGTATCCTGAGGAGCAAGGTTTGCATGGGCTCAGACTTAACCGTAATTCTCCCATTCCTTACGCATACAAAACAATTTGGTCTTATAAATACAAATAGCTTCCATCTGGATTTCACCTCTGATAGGCTCTTAGCACCTGCTTGGCTGGTTCTGCTAGTGGGACATGGGATATGAACCAGGAGAGAGCACCTTAGAAGACGGGGTAGACAAGTAACATCTTTTAATTTCTTAGCTGTCTTCATTGTAGTCTTTATACACACGTACACAAAACATTGCATTTTGGCCCATGAAACAAGGCACATAAAATGTATAAATAGGTAAATGAACCACCAAAACTGTGGGCCAAAAGAAATCTTTTTTTCTCTATAAATTGATTATCTCTGTTATTTGGTGTAGGGATAGAAGGCAGACTAACACATCGCTCCCAATCACTTTCTAGATACTGAAATATGTGCAAATATGCACACTTACACGTGTGCACACACATAGACAAACATTCCAATGTGTGAAGCTATGGTTTGCTTTATAAAAGGAAAAGATTTGTCATGCACATGTACAAATCTGCCAAAATGAAGTCTGTCAATTTGTATAAAAAATATGTACAAATAAGCATATGGGAAAATTAAAAAAAAACTTACCCTGATCATAGGGGTAATTTTTATACAGCCCTATGTTTAAGGATAACCAGTTAGGAAAACTTAATGCTGTATTATGCTCAGTATGAGAGTTTAAAAATTAAGCATTTGGAGAATCAAACAGAATGCTTTTAAAAGGAAGTGCTTGTGATGGGAAGGACCGTGATGTGATGATCTTCTGCTCCCTTGGGTTGGCCCTTGTATTCATAGATGAGAGGAAATGCCAGGAAATCCCCGGGATGTGGTAAAAATGGAGACTTGGTTAGTGCAGTGTTTCTGAGTCTTTGCCTGGCCAATAGGGCTTCTTTTGTGAAACTAAAAATAAGATAAAAATATGATAAAACATCTGCCAACCAGGAAAGAAATTGAATAATATCATCCTTGTTCTGATTGCCAAGTTGATAGTATTGTGATAGTTCTTGCAAGAACTTCCCTTTCCTTTGCTTTGCAAAGGGAGAGGGAGGCCTGCGCTAACGACAAGATCCAGCAAGTCATTTGGTAAATTCGTTGTTCCTGTTTATAATGAGAGGCTTCACTTTCCAACAAAAGCATCGAAGCAAGTACAGGATCCCTCTGTGTCATTTCTGAGCAGACCGATGTTTTGGCTTTCTCCTAGGCAAACCAGCTCCTGAAGTAAGTCCTACAGAATCCAAGGCTTCGGGCTTCAGACAATCATCAGCTGAGGGTTAGAATCAGTGTCAGGCTTGTGGGATATTCTACAGTTGTAGTCAAACTGAATCACATATGGAGCAAAATCCAGTCATATTGGTTCAAAGAAGATGTAGAATTGTTTTTACTTAGAAAACATAAAGAGTCACGTAGACCTATATATTAGCTTTGCAGTGTCATCTGGGGACCAGATACCTGTTCTTCTGCTGTGCCATCTTCAGTGCATGGTTTCTATTCTCTGGGTTCTAAATGACTTCTGTTGCTCTAGCCATTTCACTAATCTACCAGGGCAACAGAACAAGGAAGGTGAGGAAACCAAAAGTAGGTCCTTTTTCGCAGGGGATGGTGAGAGATGCTGTCATTTCATCACTCAGGGAGGCTGAAACTCATCTTGGACAATTTACTCTATCGGGATCCTGTCTCAAAGTAATAGCAGTGTTTTTACAAGGATGGGAATATAGCTCAATGTGAGAGTCCCAGGTTCAATCCCCAGTACCACAAAATGTAAAAAAAAACAAAAAAAATAGACCCCTTTCTAACTGACTCCACTTCAAATGTCTTTTGTGTATATCCCACAACACGTTTGCATGGTGTCACATTATCCTTCTAAATTAAAACCAGGGTTCTGACTATAGGTATAAAGAATATCATGGCTGTTAAACATTCCATTTGATGTAGCCTGTCTGTAAAAGAATGTGCTAATCGGCATCCCTACTCATGTAGCAATACAGCGTGTAGTTTGGTCGTAGGAGCCCACAACTCTGCACCTCGGGCTGCCTTTGTTCAGCTTCCTTCATGGACTAAAGCGCTTTTAGAAATGAGTTCCGTAATGCTCAGCATAGTCACAACCCCTTAGAGTCGCAATCCACCTCCACGTTATATACCTGACACCAAAATGTAAACGAATTTGAGGACAACAGGCCATACTGATTTGATTAACTTGTACAAACAAACTTTTAGATAAAAGCTGAAAATTCCTGTAGTGCAATGGTTAGTCATATGTATGTAAAATAAACAATACTTTATATCTTGAAAGCATTTTATCTTACTCAAGGCTTAAAATTAATGCATAGTACTTAGTACAAGTATATCGAAATACAACTTTTAAGTCAAATGCATCTTGGCATTTTTGCGCAACTAAAGTTTCACTGAAACCAAGCATCCCTGTGTGCTTACATACTGACCGTGGGGGTAGATGCTTTTTCTGTGTATCTGGAGCATTGAGTAGGGCTGGAGACACTTTCCTGTCCACAAAACCTAACATTTATTTTCTGGATTCATGCAGAACATGTTTGCTGATGGTATAAGGCATGACAAAATATAAGAAATGATGAATTTCCTTCATGTGTAAAAGTTAGAGCCCATGATAAGTCTCCCGAGAAACTGTTTATGAACCTATGTCATTTAATTACACAGCAGGATAGTCAATATTAAAAACTCTTAATTCTGAAATATCTCTGGAAAATGACAAAAGTCCTTTATTTGACAAACATTAACTTCAGTAATTTTCCAATGAGACAACTGGGTATGCCAAGGCCATTTAGCAATTATCCGGAGACATACTGAGTTGTCACAGTTTGAGATTGAGAAGCGTTGCTAGGTCATTTAGAAAGTCGAGGCCAGAGATGTTAAACATTTTACAAAGCACAGGATTTCCCACACTGCAAACATTTACATACCTCCAAATGCCAACAGTACTAAGTAAAGGTGAGAAATTCCCAGGAGTTCCAGGTGGTTTACAGTAACCAGAAAGAAAGATTACTATTGGCAAAAGTACAGTGCCAGTACCACATTTTCTTACCAATTCATATAGGCTTCTTCAAAAGTTCAGCTATTATGCCTAGTGGAGTATTACTTTGCCATAAAAAGGTAATCTTGAGTCATTTGTAGGAAAATGAATGAACATCAAGAATATAATGTTAAATGAAATAAATCAGACCCACAAGCTTAAATAGCATGTGGTTTGGCTTATATGAGAAACCAAAATTATGAATAAATTAAAAAATGAAAGACAGACAATAGGGAGCAGAGAGATATCATTCACAAATGAGAAGGGATTGAGAAATGGAGGGAGGGTTACGACAGGACTGCAAAGGGACGAGCAAAGGAATTAGAGCATTTTATGTGCATGTACCAACTTCACACAAAAAATGCAAACATCTGTAAAGAGGAACTAGGAAAATTAAATTACAGTTCCTGTAGCGTTATTCCTTGGTGGTGGGAGCTTTACTGTATGGGCTCACTTTTTTTCCTCATGTAAATGAAATCCCTGCATAGCAGTTCAAAGTTTTCCATTAGTCACTTAAATGGACAGGCACAATGTTTCACACGGGGGTATCATTACTGAACTCTGGCTCCCGAGTTTTGTTCTGAGAGAGAAAAGGACTCATTGAAGAAAAGATCAGAGGGAATGGCATCTTGTAATGTCATCTTTAGTGGTCTGCTTCTGTGCGCAAGGAATTAATGGTGTGGAAAAGATTGGTGAATTAATCTGTGAACTATGCAGAGAGAGGAGGAAACTGCCAGAGCGTCTGGCTGTAGACACAGTTATAGAGATATACTAGGTTGGTGGAAAAAGATCATGGCAGAACTTCTAAGTGCATTCCACAGATGAATCATTCAAACATGTCATCAAAGTAACGTATGAAAGGATTCCAAGCTAAAAGGCTTTGGGGTTTCTAAATTAGTTTATTTATAGCAAGGTTTTTTAACTTTGTTTTTCAGGTGATCTTTCCTTAGCAGTCACATATCCCTTCTTGGAGTAATTTTATTTAATATAGCAAAAAAAATTGTGTAAGATGTCAAAAGGAAACAAACTGTATTGAAGTACAGGTAAGCAAATTATCAAAATATAGAAGTAAATGTGGGCGATATTAAAGTGAGTGTCATTCTACTAACAGATTAAAGAGTAAAACCTAGCAGTAGTTCTAATAACTGCCATAATTTTGAAATAGCAATGAGTATAAACTATATTTCAAGACAGCTATAATAGCTGTAATGTGATATGAAAACATCTGGCATTTTTATTGGGGACAGAGTCACAGGTACTGTTAATAGCTATGTTCATTGAAGTTAAAAAAAACCTGTAAAATTTTAGTGAAGTGAAGACTGAGGCATAGAACATTACAAAGCTCTTGAAAATACTTTGTTCCTTGTGAGTTTTTAAATGTGACAGTTGTGGAAATTATTTGAACTTATGCAAATACATGAACTTTGAATATATTTCAAAAATACAATCCTGATGGCAGGTGGGAAATTGTGCCCCAAACTAGTGTCTGTCCTAGGCCTGGAAATTTCTAATGTGGTAATGCATTATTGCATTTATAATAATTATTTTAAACTAGTGCTTTTAAATCCAGTTCAGTTCCATGATAACAGCTGTTGTTTTCTTTACCGATATATTTCACTTTCAGATATGATTTTTAAAAATTTCTTTGAATTTCATATTTTTTCATAGAAACTCTCTCCATTTAAATTTTCAGAATAAGAGGAAAAAATGAGTTGTCTCACACCTCCACTCTTAAGGAGTCTGCAGCAGATTGTGGCCTTTGCCCTAACACCTGACTCCTGTATCTGGTGCAATTCCCTTCTAATTAAGTCACATCCCTCATCACCAAAGACCTGTGGCCATAAGACAATCTTTACCACAGGACTCATGACACCACCGTGTGCCAGTTGCTGAAATAGTTGCACAGATTTTAGTGAAAAGGAAGAGATAAGTGAGAAAGGAAGCGAAAGTTGTCAGCCCATAAATTACTGTTGCCCTTGGTCTTCAGTAATTAAAGCAAAGATGTAGTGAACCAACCCCCCGGTAAGCTGAAGCAAACTGGTCTTCTGGGTTTATTAGTGTTCACCTCCCAGGAGGACTGGCCTCTTCTAAGTGATCAACATTTTGAAGGGGGCAGAAGGACAGAAAAGAGAAAAGAAAAGAAAAGAAAAGAAAAGAAAAGAAAAGAAAAGAAACTAATGATTAACATGAATTAGATTAATTTTTATATCTGTTAGTCTTAAATGATCTCTAGCAGAAGCCTTCTGCTCTCTGATTTCTTTAAATGATGCTTGCCACTTTAAGACAATAGTTCTACTAAGACTGGAGGCAGCTCAGTATTTCACTGTGAAGGCAAAAATACATGGGAGAAGAACAGAAAGTCACTTTTGAGTCATATTCTCAAACAACTGGTTATCAGCCTTACTTCAGATACTTATAATGAGTAATTGATCATCAGAGTTTTACTTTCTCAGCAATCTCATGAAGTAGGTTCCTTTCTAAAGTTTTCATTTTACAGCTTGGCATTGTCTGCTGAAGTGATGTTTTGAATTTCTCATTGTTCCAATGCTGTTTCCAAGATTTGAGGGAGAATAGTTGTTTGAAGATTAAAGAAAATGTTCCTGAAATAATATTAAGCAAAACAATGTACATATGCACTTATTCAATGTTTTTTTAAAAATTATTAGACAAATATAAAGAAATATCTAAGGAAAAAAGGATTGAAAAGAAAAAACGATACAACACTGTTTATTCAAGGCTGAAGCAATTACAGTATTTCTTCAACAAATAAAATTTAATGTGTTTTCTAAAGTTCCCACACTGTGCAACCAAGTGTCTTTCATCAGAAAGTCTTACGTGGTAAACATGATTCTATATTGTTTAAAATTATAAGGTTAGATAAATAGATGAATGCCAGGGTTCAGGATTGATTTTTACTAATAGCAAGTTGTTTTTGTTTTTACAATTCTTTCAGTACAATAGGGAAACAAAAATAGTAAAAGAACTCTGACAACTGCCCCAAGCAACATCATTTGGAAAACATTTACATGACGTTGGACCTAGTGGTTACAACCAAGCAAAGCTCACAGGGACGAAATCTCAAGCTTGTTGAACTCACTTGTCCCTCTCCTGCTGACGCGGAATGGAAACTTTTATATAGAATTTCAAGTGCCATCCCTTACCCCTTTGTTAACTCATTCTAAGTATGGAAGGCAAGAACTCTGGGAAAGACCACTTAAAACACTCCCTGCCTTTTCATTACAGCCTCTTCACACCTCGCCAGCTTGAACAGTAAATCACAAGCCATTTTCTGTTGTTATTGTTGAAGCATATCTTTCAATATTATCACTGATTTAAGAGTTGATGTATTTTTAAAAGACAGACTAATATGGCAGCATCTTGGCTGAGGCCTCTTTTGTGTAGCTGCTTCATTCCTTTGTTGGAGTCACACATTTTCTGTGTGTGGGATTGAGGAATTGTGGAAAATTGCCACTTGTGTGATAAATTACTGTTTTCACCCGTCAAACATCGAAAATGCTCCGTGCGAGATTCGTGCGCCATTATGTTGTCCCATCTAGGACCCTTTGAAAGTCAGCGGGGTGCATCTGGCTGAAATTCAGTCAGGCGATTAAATTTATTCAAGCCTGGTGAACTTGAGAGCTTTCAAAAGGAGAGGAGCTGAAGGGATGAGATTATAGTCCTGACAGGGCTCTGGAAAGGTGTCTGACACCTGACGGCTGGCAGTGAGGCCTGGTACCTGCTCCCATTGATTTGCAACCAAGTCTTTCTCAGTAAGTATTTCCACTTAACATTTCCTCTCAGGGAACCTGTACCGTTGAAGATATTTACGAGTTGCTTTCAGCTTAAAAATAAATCACCTCTAATTCCTCTAAGCGAAATCAATCAAAAACCTGTAAAAAATGCGCTGGTTGTTTGGTCGATTCTGGCAGAAAAGTAAACAGCACTTCAGCTCTTCTCTGCCATTAAGGCCTAAATGGCCTAGAAAGTAAATCAATATTTCTAGTCAGCCTTCTGGCTATTGTTTAGCCAGTAGATATGGATTTGCTCTGGCTTACTGCACTCCTTTGGGACTCACCTATAATCCTCTGAGAGGAATAATAAGTTCGTTATCTAGTTTAGCTCTCTGTTGTACATTTAAATGGACCACATCCATCAGCGGGCCCTGTTAAAGTTAGGAGATGAGGGCAACCATTCAACTTGCTCTACAGTGGAACAGTTTCAACATACCGAGGAGGAAATTATAACTCAAGTCCTACGGGTGGGCAAATGAGCTAAAAACCCTGAGCAGGGTGTGAGAGGATGAGAAGACAAGTACTACCTTTTAAAGTCAAGAAAAGCTACTACCCCATTTCTGACTAAGCTGGAATATGTACTTGAGGCTACAGAACCTTTCATTACTTCTTCTAATCCTTCTCCAGTATTTCTGTGTAAATACTCTTGAGATGCTAGACAATAGAAACTAGTCAGAATTTCATATTTTGATGTCACAAATAAAACTGTCTCCTCTTTACATCAGCCAATGAAGAAATCTCTCATAGTGTTATTCATTTCATTTTTGTAATTTGTAATAATAGCTTGGCAATAAGATTTTTCTGAAGATTTTAGAAGAGAATCCTAGAGAAATAGTAATTCTTTAAAGAAATCAATTTCCATTTCTCTTTCAGCTTGAAAACCTAAAATTTTCTTCTAAGTGCCATATTTCTTGGTTAGGCATGAAGAAGAGATAATGTAGGAATAATTCATTTTGGGCTATTTTATTCACTTAGTCCTTTTGCAATTTTGTTGATTTCTCAAAAACAATAACAAAAGCTGTGGATTATGATCTTCTGAAAACCTTAAATTTTAGGTATCTCTAGTGCACATAATATTTCTCTAACAAAACAACTACCACAATACCAAAGTAGAAGCAATATTATATATACAAGGATTAAAATAGTCTCTGATTATGTTTTAGTCTATCTGATATTTAGAGAATTTAGAGAACTTAATTTTATTTAAGTGAAATTATCACAATAGAACTAATAAGAGAAAATAATTATTTTAATAAAATAGACATAAGGAAACACAAGAGTAAAACATATATGCAAAATTTACTCATTTAAGAAACAAAGCTATTAATGATAAATATTTAAAGTAAGGAAACGGACTTATTCTATGAAGAATCTATTCCTTGCATTTTCATCAAAGAAGAAGGAGATTTGCTGCTTTTCTCTTTAATTTCTGGAAAATTTTGAGAAAATCTTTAGTTTCATGGATATATGCTATGGAGAAAAGTCATATTTGAGAAAAATCAATATAAAACAAGTTTGTATTAGGTTTGACCTATTATCACCACTTGTTAGAGAGGTCTATTTAAGGGATTAAAATAAATCTGTTAATAATTAACTTATTTTTAAGAAATCAGTTAACAACTAAATTTGTTGATAAGTATAGTTTTTTGGGACATAGTTCAGTGGCACAAACTCCTGTGTGGCAAGCCCAAAGTCCTGAGTTTGATAATCATATCTATTTTACTTTTTTCATATTTTGAATAAGTCTATGGTGAATGGATCAGATCTTGCCTCTTGAAAGCCAGGCCAGATTTCTCTGAGTGCTGAGTGCTATATCTCTAAAATGGGTAGATCAAGGTAACTTGAAAGAACAGAAAAGGCTTCACTTATACTACACTAATGATTCAAATTCATACTTTCACTTCCTACATGGAGTGAATGCAAGATGCTGACTATATTATTATGGTAACATTGCATTGGAAAGATATTGCTAATCATAAAATAAAAATCATATAGGTATAATATAATTTATTTGCAAATTTATTTCTACAAAAAATTATTTGCAAATTGGTTGATATTTTTATCTCAGTTATACTTGAGTATCACTACTAAAACAAAGTTTTGTGGAAGTTACTTGAAAATACATATGTAATATAAATTCAGTGTACTTCTTTAAACAGTGTAATCTACATAGCTTGGTGTTGCTATAGAGTACCTGAATCTTTCTTGCTTTCCAAAAAAAATTTCATACTTTTCTGGAATTTAAGTGCAAATTAATTTTATCTATTTTTGTATTTTTCTCACTTTTTATTCTAATGTTTCAAAAAACATTTATATATAAAGAAGAGCATTATTATATCAATAAGATTGACTCAGTCAGTCAAAACTCACTCACTTTTTAAAATTATAAATTTGATGTGAGAGTTGTTACTACTAGATACTGACTCACAAACAAATAGCAAAAGTCTAGATGTTCACTGTTTTATCTAGTGAACATCATGATGTAATTATTTGTCCAAAGAGCATATTTCAGAATGTTTTTATATCTTCATAATCATTAATGAAAAGTACATATTGGGTATTTAATGTATGGTTGTGGAAAAACATGCAGATAAATGAAGAAGTAAGGCTTATGTATATGATTATACATAAACATTAGTATTTTGTTTGTGGCTTGGAAACTTGGATAGTTTATTAGTGCTTCCTGCATGCCTCACCAGGGCATGCAGAGGGATGGATAGAATAAATACTCTGAGAAAGCAGGCTGGGGACTGCTGTCTGCACTCACAGAGTCTCAGAGAATGGTTGACGATGTATGGTTTTAGTCATCCACTGGAAATTTCAAATCCTCTTGGCCCCAAATGGCTCTGACGTACAATTACAACAAACAGAATAAGAATTCAAGCCTATTTGATCAGTCACTTTCAATTATACAGAAGACTTTCATCCTATACCCCATGAAAAACTTTTATGTAAGAATTATTCTAATATTCTTTTAACTAGAAGATAAAACTTGTGTAGACAAGAGTATTGTAGGCAGGATTTCACCAACCATCATCCAGGGTCCTAAATGGGCCTCTCTTTATATAGCATGTATGTTTGCCATTAATTGATGACAAGAAACACTGAGTTTGACCCCCACTTAAATAAATTGTTATTCCTGCAAACAGAAGTCCACCTTTCTCATTAGCAAAATTGTATTACAGTAAAATTGCATTCAGTTGCCATTATATTTTTATCGTTATTAATTCATGTAACAGAAATATATTTTATTTCCTTGTAATATCCTTAATTTACCGTTCGGCATGCGAAGCATAAGTATTTCCTATCTTGTACTCCACTGATTAAGTTTTGCCAACACCTATTCCAGGGTATCACACTGCTCTCTAAAGTTCATAAAATATTTTGCTAATTTAGCTGCTTTGATGTCTTTGAGAATTCATGTTCTTTCCTTTCCTCCCATCTTCCTGGTCAACTCTTCCTTTTACAATAGTCAAGGTTAATGTTTTTATTGCATCTAATGACTTCTTTGTTTCAAAATCTACTATTTGGTTCTATAAATAAACTTTCTGAACTGACTTATGTTTGTGAAGGCTGTGAAACCAACCTCAGTGCCTTTTCTAAGAGTAAGATGTATCCAGTGACACAGGCCAGAGCACAGAGAATGTGGCTCAGTCACAAGTGGATTTAAAAGACACACTTATACGTTCAGTTCATTACTTTTTATCTTAAATTGGAAAAAAATTCATCCTTTTTCACTTAATTCATAGTGGTACCTAGAGATCAATGAGAGAAAAGAAGATCAATTAGGTCATTTAGTTCCATTCCAAGGTTCCAATTTTCTCATTCAGCATATTAACTTTGGCCTGTCCAAACTTAAGTGACTGAAGAGATGGGTTTCCATAAGTTAACGTGGGACATATTTCTAAATCAAATTCATCTGTACCAAAGCATCATTAAAGACTTTGCTATTAGACTTATACTAAATTGTTCTCTGCTTAATTGCACCCCATTTGTCCTTTATTCCCTTTGGCTACCCAAAGCAAACTTTCTTTTTTTTTACTTTGAGTTGATTTATTTTAGCTCATCCACATATATTATTGATCAAGAATCTATCACTAATGGCTGCTGTGTATTAGATTGCATATTGTTGCTCAAATATTTGTATTTCTTTGCTCAAAAGCTACAGAGGAAAAGAGGCCCCATTGTAATAAAAATAATTACATTTCATAGAAAGTTTTCTTAAATTCAGTTCCAATAGCTTTTGTATAACCTTTTCAAATTACATTTTCAACCCTTTGAATCATGAACACCCATGTGATTTGCCATTATATCTACACTTTCTTCCTGCAATCCATTTACCCATCTGTGTGCATATTTTTATTTTCTGAAACCTCAATCACATTAAGCTTTTCTTTTTCTGCAATAAAACATGACTCCCTTAGCCCTCATTGATTAAGTTTAACTCAAGAAATTCTGAGGATGCTAGGTTCAACAGCATATTGTTCTCTTCTTCCTGCCCAATTGATGGCTATCCTGTAGCATAATCATGAATCCAAAACTTAACTGATTGAAGAAGTATTAAGAAAATCTATATATATGACTAAGTCAATCCATCAGCGTTCTGCTCTTTAGGGTCAACTTTTTCTGTATGTAGAAATACCACTACCAGGAGAGAGTAATGAACTATGACCTGTGAGAGGCTGGCAACAGGAACTAACAACAAGGAAACATTTGCTATTAGAGCAAATAGACTCCTAATCAACATATTATTGATCCTTCATTTTTGTCAAGGTCACTTTGTGCTTTAAAAAATGATCCTGCACTGAGGCTTTAATAGGAAAAGCAGACTAATTTGATTTAAAGAGTAAATGCTATTAATTATGAAAGACAGTCAATAAAAAGCTTGTTCTTCAAAACATAAAGGAAAATCTTACAGCATCTTTGATTTATGGTAATGAACACAATGATGAAATATTTTCACTAGTATCTCTTTCTCTCACTCCACTCTTTGCTTTTTTACTTACTCATACAATACAGAACCTTGAAATAATTCCTGTAGTTCAAAGAAATTTTAGTTCAAAATATTTTTGATAGTTTTATTACTATGATTTCCTTCAATGGATGAAGGAAATGGATGTCAATATTTTGACACTAATGCCAGGAGAATGTTTTAAAAAAAAGGGAAAAATAATCCCATAATCTTAGAGTTAAAGATTTAGGCAAACATTTTAAAGCAGTTATTATAAGTTGATACTTAAGTGAACCTTACAATGATCAGATTTAAACAATAATCCTAATATTTTGAAACTCAGACAAGCCAAAAAATTTTAGAAAATATTCACGCTTAAATAACTTCTTACTATATGTACAAATATGTACCTTGCCACATGTTGAAGCATAGAAGAAAACAAACATGCAAAATTATAGTTTCTGTAATATTAGCTGTATTAATACCAGTGTTTCATTAATGTATGCATTTTATTTCATCTGCAAAAACTAAGTTATAAAATTTTAACAGATTGTAAAATAAGCACAGTGAACTTAAAATAAATTCTTGAATGTTTATGTAACCTCTTGGAGTACTAATTTCTCCAAGATAAAAAAAAAAAAACTTATTTGCCTTAAAACTAGTTCATCATAACCAATGCAAGTTATCCTATATCTCACTTTAATAAGGCAATATTTCTTGTTTATAAAATATGCATTTGAAGAACTGCCTTCAATATAGGTTTTCCTATTGTGAGTCATCAATATGTGATCTGAAGTTTGTTCTCCTGGACTGCAATTATGTGTCTGTGTCACTTGGGAATAGTAGAACAGGTCAACCTCATATTTCCGAAAGGATATGATTTTCTTCATTTTATGAATGATGAATGTATTGAATAGGAAAATATGTGTTTCAAATATATTTAATAAATACAAACTGTCAAAGTTTATTTTTCAGGAAAAATTCTCTGAGAAATGCCAGATTACTTTTTTTTTTACATTTAATCAATGATTGCTTATTTGAAAAACAGTGGCAAGGTAACAATAAAGTCATATTTCTTCTAGGAAACCTAGGGCATGGGAGTCCAGCTTTACATGTTGATTACATTATCAAAGCAATTTTGGATCACTTATTTAATTATTAATAGACTATGTTTTCCAGGAAAAACTGTGCTGGTTTACCATTAAGAATATCATTAATTTTGGATTTACAGGTGTTAACTGTTAAACATTACATAGTGGGATTGTGAGTGCAAAGATGGTCTCTTCCCAACCCAAAGCAAGAAGAATCCCAGCTCTACTTGACCAAGGATGAAGAGAGTGCTCTGATTTTTTGATGGAGTTTCTACAAAAAGAGAAATATTCAACAACACTGATGAATACGTAGGTCAACACTAATAACATATTTAAATAGAATATATACCATATATTAAAAATATATATGCATAATCATATTACATATATAATCATGTATATTAAAAATATTCCAAAAGACTACTGTCCTTAGGTTTTAAATTGCTTATGGCTTAAGTTGGCAAGGTTTCAACTGACACCCAGTTCCCTCATATGCAAGCTGAGATGCTATGTAAGTATCTACTAAGTTATAGAGTAGTAAAACTGAGTAGCAGAGTCACAAAGAAACAGGTTATTTCTTTCTGAATAAAGGAAACAGAACACATTGCCCTATTCTTTATATCTCAGTTAAAATAAGGAGAATTCTTGACTGTAAAGTAAGGTGAAAAGGTGTCTACAATAATTCATTTCAATGCTTTTATACTAAAATTTTATTACACATAAATATTGAAGAGATAAAATATTCTTGATAGCAAAGTTTTTCAAGATTTCTGGAAGTGTGTGTGTGTGTGTCTTTGTATGTGCCTCTGTGTTAGTTTGTCTATTGTTGGATGCAAAAGACCTGGCATAAATGTCATGAAGGAGGTAATAGTTAATTTAGCTTATGGTTTAGGGGGATCAGTCCATGTTCCTCTAGTTCCAGGAAAGAAACATCATGTGAAAGGATATGGTGGAACAAAGGTACTCACTTTTCATTGTATGATGGTGGGGAAACAGAAAGGACTGAAAAAATGCCAAGTAAGAAATCTATTTCCAACTGCACTCCTGGGTGAACCACCTCCAATTAGGTCCCACCTGCTCACAGCACTTTTAGCTATGAACATCAGTGGACTGGTCATCTGAAGAGTATAGCTCCCCAATGACCTCCTTCCTAGGAGTTGTTTAAAACAGTCAAGTTGGTAATTAAATGTCACTCTGTGTGTGTGTGTGTGTGTGTGTGTGTGTGTGTGTGTGTGATCTACTTACACAAGAAACAGAGTAGAAATATCTCTATGAGTTATATAGTTTTTTAATGTTTTCGGTAAGTAGGCAAGACAATTTAAACCCTCTTGATGATAGAAGATTGGATTATCAGGATTTCTAGTTAAGCTGAACTGTAGAGAGAGTTAAAGTTAAGAATGTAAATTCTTTTGGTGCAGAAATGGACAGGAGACCAGAGCAGTGAGTGCCCTGAGCTGACCCCTCTGACTTTATCGCAGTGGTTGGTCCACATTTAACAAGCAGTCTATTTTAGTACTATAGGAAAACCAGTCCATATTATACATTTCCACATTTTCATTGCACAGTTGCTTTGAGTTGCATTGTAAGCTCTTTTCCCCTTTATTCTTTTTCTAAGGTAGAAAAGTTGTCTTCTACTGGAATCCAGAATTGCTGTGCTCTCCGAGCCAGCTGCTTTCTGGCTGTGTCTCTTCATTGCTCATTTGCTTTAGCGTTGCATGCCTGTCGGCATTCCCAGCACCTCTACTATCCAGTGGACCCCTCTACACTATGTATTGCCCACATTTTTCTTACTTTTGCTCGGTCATCTTCTCTTTTGTTTCACGTCGCTTATTTGTTTCTTAGATTTGATTTTAAAAAGAGTGGCTTGTTCTTTTCAGTTAATGAGGGCACTTATTATATGGTGCTTTTTATATCAAGTATCATCTTTGGTGCTTTGCTTCTTTTAGATCAGTCAGTTGCTGCTGTCTGAAAATTCAGCTTTGTTTTCAAGGACTCCCATGCCTTATTTTGAGTTTATGATCTTTCAAAGTGAGTGGGAGTGTAAGAAGTCTGACTTTAGGTGGCCAGAATTTTACTGCAGTCTCTGGAGATTTTGGTATAAACATTGGAATCACCTCAAAGAATGCCTTGCACAATGAAGAAAATGTGACATAAGCACCATAAATGCTCAACTACTGCAGTTATGTAAGTATCTACTTTGATCTCATCATCTTGAATGACTTTGATCAATGAAAATGACCAGTTAGATAGACTAAAAATGGGAAAAATGAAGAAATGCCAAGTTTTATAGTGCCTATTGTGAAACATTATGCTAAAGCACAATTACTCATAAATAAATAGTCTGTATTTCCTTGAACTGACACCTTGAAAATGACCTGGTAAATACAAAATAAAAATTAAGAAATTAGACATAATGAATATCAGTATGATCTTTGTATGGTACCAAAGCATAATTCTTTCAAGAGGCTGACAACACTGTCCTGCATATAAATTCAGATTGTGATTGTGACAATTTTACACTATCATTTTGAAAAGAGTGAGGCAAAAGTATACATTTGTACCTTTATGTAAAAGGAGATAACTTGCATGTACAGAAACAAAATTTTTGACTCTGTTTTTATTACCATATTGGTCCTTGAGGACAAGCAAATCATCTGCAGAAGTAAAGGATTCAGTAGTAATTTTACTCTGATAAACCAAATAACTAAGATATACTCAGAATGGGACTTAGAAACACATCTATCACAGGAATGGAATCAGCCTGAACCACCTGTGGAATTTGTGATGTGGGGACATGTATCAAGTGAAACGAGCTCAAATTTTAGCACATGGCCTACAGCTGAAAAAATACTCAACCCGGTACCCAACACACGGGCCTGCTCAGGGCCAGGATTTTGAAAGTCACTAAGGTTTTCAGGTTGCTTGAATGCGGTAAGCTTTACTTTATGCTAGAGAAGATTGGAGTTACAGCAGCGCAAACTCGAGACGTTCTCTGGAAAGAGAAAAGAGGTACCATATTCCTGGAAATCCTGCAGTTGGATAGCTCATTCATGCTTCCTCATGCCAGCTGCAAAGCAAACGAGCAGCCAAGTTAGTAAGAGACATGGAATTAAGATAACTGGATCCAGGAAGAGTTCGCTCTGCAACTTAGAAAACATACATACTTGATTAATTCTTTAACTTCCCTTCATCTCATTGTCTCCTTGGAAAAATGAATAAAACAAGTATCACTATTGCAGCTCCAAGCACAAAAGTAATGTCAAGTATTTGAATACATACTAGGATGATATTTGAAATCACTTTAGTACATGAAATAATGTTACTCTTTATTTTTATAAACTAATAGTACTAATCACTAATTATTCATAATATTTTCAGATGTGGGTCATTTCTGGCAGGAAAATATTTTCTCTACTTGAGTTTTCAGTTCCTCAATAATCTATAGGTCTATTTATTTAGAATCCTAACACAAAATATTAATTAGATAGAATTAATTTGTCTTTATTTATGAAACTAAGAAAAATAACCCACTCATGGTGTCTTCTATTCTGAGAAAAAAGACATCTGCAATGTAAACAAATAATCCTACCTAATTCTTTAGTAAAGTACTAACCTTTGATTTAAAATAAAAGTAAATTGATGAGATGCCCAGTGCCCACCCTATATATTTATTTCATGAAAAACACTCTCACTTTGAATTTGGCCTAAGATAAAAGGAAATTTAAGAGTTGATAGTCCTTGAATTGAGACAGACTATGGGATGACATTCAAATTATGTGTTTCTGGGATGGCAAAGAAAATCTACTTCCACAGGCTGTTCTTTGAAAAACCATTTCTCTTAAAGTTCTCAGAAACAGATAGAATAGGGCACAGACTGCTGAAGCCTTTCAATCTAATAAAATGAAAGTTTAAAAAAATCCTCATAGACTGCCATACTTTCCCCTTTTTTATAGAAGAGATGAATAAAGACCAACATTAGCAGAAATTTTAGCTTATTATGAGAACTGCCATAAATTTTGGCAATAACAATAGGATTTCTTTTCAAAGTGTTTTAAGGAAAGTTCTTCATAAGTATTTAACAAACTATCACACGAATGCAAAAACATTTTCACACTGAAATATGTGTAAAATACTTTATAAAATTGTTTGAAGTTTCATACACTCTTTAAGGTCCCTTCAAATTTATCACCATTATAGCATTTCCTTTTGATTCTGAGTAGCACTAAACACAATGCATAGCCCATAGACTTTTTAGGATTATATTTAATAATTTGTGAGCCTTATACCAGTTAAGCAGTGATTCCTCAAAGAAATCACTCAACTGCTTCAGTAAAATATTCGAATATTTCAAGCTTCTTCTCCTGTTTCTATACTAGCCAAGTAAAAGCGTATACTCTGGCATTTGGACAGACACTGGTGCCTGTACAGAAAGCACCATATTCTCCAGAGATCTGGCAAGTAACAGACTTCATCTTGCCAGTGCAGAAATAGCATTAGAGCAAGACTAATTGCTGGAAAGCCTGTTCAGAAAGATTTGTCATTCAGAATGGTAAAAATAATCCACTTTTAAGAGCACACTCAAACTTTTTTTTAAATTTCTAGTATTTAATAGAGATCAAAACATTTCCATTTCCACAAGTAAATGCATTTTATGCAATGCAACTATTTCCTTTGATTTGTGTTCAAGTAGGGAAGCTAAAAAAAATTTGTCTAGACATACCATGTTTGTTCCTTTTGTAAAATGAAATTTATTAAGCTTGAAATGTGGAAGTATTTATATGTTCCATAAATACCTCATTGAGAAGTGGAAATGTCAAGAAAGAAACCTCTTAGATACGCAGTTGAAAATACATAGGGTCTAAGGGCTAAGTAAGTTAGACCGCTGGGAGAGGCTCAGGGATTCCTAGTAGATGGAGAGCTGTAGGGGATGTATGCACCAAATTGCCCTTAACTGCTTCCTGGCTCAATTTGCTTCCCTGTTTGGATAAGCTATTTTCTTATTCACAATGACCAAATATGCTTTCTTATAGGGGCTATGCCCAGCACCTCTGATGACCTTCATAACCTGATTCTGTCAGTGACAACATCTCTAGTGGATTCCATTATCTCTGATTATTTTAAGTTCGGGCTCAAGCTTCCAATTATTAAAAGAATGTACCCCCCAAAGCTGTAATCATAGCCCACAGTTCTTCTATTCTGTAACCCCAGACTTCCGTAGACTTATCTGAACAAAGTACAGGTTAGTACTTTGATGTACCACAGGTGAACTGGTTTCTTCACTCCCCACCTTTAATAGTCATGTGAACATAGTTGTTGGACTCAGCATCTACTTCCCGTGAGTCTGAGAAAGCATATCTGTGATTTGTAACTCCAGAGAGCCAACGCAACCACAGTAAATAAAAAGAAACATGTTATGATGCTAAGCCATGTGCACTGTTTGGCATTCATTCAGTTCACTGTAGCTGAAAAAATAACTGTGAGGCTCCATATCCCATTAACACTGTGTTAATTATTGTCATTGTCTCATCAGTGGTTTGTTTATGACAGCTCTGGCTGACAAGAATAGTGGGATGTTCTGTCAAGGCCATCACCTGATGAGACTTTTATTGGCAAAAGATCTTTCTTTCCTTTACTCAACTATGTTAGGGGAATCAGAGCTTCATTAACTCCAAGCATAATTGCTTGCGATAGGCTAGCTTCTAGATGTTTCAAATAATTGGCATAATTGTCCCTTTCTAGCACCATAGTTAAACAGCTCATGCTCTTAAAATGAGACATCATCTCATCTCTCTCAGCTCAAAAGAATTTCACTCACTGACAGTCAAACATGAAAGAGAGATACTGAGGATATTTTAATATTGGTAAGGTTTTTTTTATTGTCTTATGTAAGACACCTGTGGATAAAAGTGTTTCTAAAAGAGAATTCTGTGTAAAAAATCATAATAATTTACACAGACACACACAGTCACACAAATGCACACACACACACACACTGTCATTTTTCTTTTAAAATATCATAGAGAAAATACTTCAATAAAAGCAGTTTAAAGTATTACAGATTGTATGGCAAGGGTGGATAATTATAATTTTCTTTGTAATTTTCTCCCTTTAGATAAAAATTATGTGAAAAAGAGTGATCTGTTTTATTTCTTATGTGATAATAAGTGCTTACAACTAAAATTAGAAAAATAAGACAGTGTCATGCTTACTATTAAAATTGTTTTTTTACTTTTCTGCCTGCTACTAAAATGTCCTATGGCAATGGATGTGAGCTCCAACCTGTAATTTAAAAATTATAAGTTTTCAGTGATTCAGTCCTAAGTAATGTGATTGGAGTAAATTTTAATTCTCTAAATTTCAGTATTGTGACTATATGAATTTTTTTTTACTACAATAGTATTTATAGGTAGTTTTCAAAGTGTGAATGGCTATTATCTATCACATACAACTGGGCTGTAAATAAGTACAGAAAGTATGATGAAGAACTTTATGTATCATTTGATGAGGGAATTATGCCTAGTTGGTTGGCAAAATATCAGCATAGGCATTGCGATGATGATGATTTTTCACAGATATAATTAATCTATGTAGATTATCAATCCTCATAGTGTAGATAGGTTTCATCCAATCAATTACAACCCTTAAGAAAAGAGACAAAGAGCCAGGTGTGATGGCACATGCCCATAATCCTAACACTTGGGAGGCTGAGGCAGGAGAATCATTGCAACTTTGAGGCCAGCCT